>PVLA01007708.1:66702-100664 GCA_004027455.1 Hydrochoerus hydrochaeris | reverse complement strand
AGAAAACCACCAGGGTTCCAGGAATAATGGCAGAAAGGCCTCAAAGAAAGGGGCAGACAGTGGAATGAAGGAGAAAAGTAAACAAATAACAACAGAAAAATAGCATGGCAGAGATAAAACAGAGAAGATTGGTTATATCACTGTTTTATCTTGACTGATTTTATTTGAATCTGGTATGCTTGAGAGTGTCGAGTCTGAGGGTAGGGGTAACTACTCTGAAGATGACAGGATTCAATAGGATACCCATTCTGGTTTGATTGTTATCTGCCTTTGAAGTCCTATAATGTCTCCAATGTTTAGATTTTAATAATAGTGTAAAGCAGTGCTAAGTTTATAGCATATTTGATGATATAGACAATTTTATTGAAAATAGCTAGAGACACCATAATGACTACCGTAGATCACCTAATGTTGTGTTTTTGTATGTTCTTTTCATCTTGTGTTTCTCTAGGAATTTGTATTGCTGACTTGTTTTGATTTGTTTCTCCCTCTAATACAGAAAGGCTAGGTATATGTGTAGAGACTAATACATGTGTAGAACTTCTAAGTAGTTTACAAGAATGGATTATAGTTATTGTAAAGGAAAAAAAGAAAAAGAGAATATTCTAAAGGATATAACTGCATGTATGTTTGAGTTTGTGGAATTAATAACCATGTTGCTAAAGTTTTAGTTGGATGGATGAGCAAAATTGACTGCAATCTCACTGTTTGGATGTCCACTTTGTGGACTTTAGTTTTGTAACTTGAACAACTGCATCTAAGAGGAAAGTATATAATTATCAATTAGTGATTTTTACTGGTTACTATTTTTGTTTTTTTGTTTTGTTTTGTTTTTGAGATTTTGTATTGTTTCTACCCTCTTTCCATTTCAAAATTTTTTCTTTAAATAAAGCAATTTTAAAAAAAAAGCAAGAGGGGGAAAAGAAAGTGCTCTAAAAGAGATAACTGTATGTGTGCTTAAGTGTATAAGATTGATAACCATGTTACTGTTTTTGTTGGATCTGTGAACAGAACTGTTTGTAGCCTCACTGTTTGAATGTCCACTTTGTATGCTTTAATTTTGTAACTTGAACAACTATATCCAAGAAGACAATATGTAATATATCAAACAGTGATTTCTTACTGTTTATTTTTTTTTTGAAATTCTGTATTGTTTCTACCCTTTTTTCTGTTTTGCTTCCCCTTTCTTTAAATAAAATTTTAAAAAAAGCACCCACCCTATTCGATGAGGCCCTTGCCAGAGATCTCATGAACTACAGAGAGGAGTACCCCAATGTACTGCTGTTGCAGTATGTTGATGACCTCCTGATAGCCACTGATTCTCATGAGAACTATATAAGTGCCACTGAGGCCCTTTTGTGGACTCTAAATAAGCTAGGATATAAAGTTTCTGCTAAAAAGGCCTAGCTCTGTCAGCAGTTTGTAACCTATCTGGGGTACCAAATTCATGAAGGAAAAAGGACTCTGTCCTCTCAAAGAATACAGGCTATCTTACAGATACCTGTTCCCAAGACGAAAAAACAGATGTGAGAATTTTTGGGAGCTGTAGGGTATTGCAGGCTTTGGATCATTAATTTTACAGAGGTGGCACAATCTCTCTATGATGCTTTAAAGGAGATACACAAGACCCCCTAAAATGGACTGAGACTCAAGATCAGGCCTTCAGTCAGCTCAAGCGGGCCCTCACTGAAGCACCTGCACTGGCTTTGCCTGACTTACACAAGCCCTTCTCTCTCTATGTTGATGAAAAAAGGAACATAGCTAAAGGAGTATTAACTCAAAGCTTGGGACCTTGGCAACGTCCAGTGGCCTATCTCTCCAAGAGACTTGATAATGTGGCCGCTGGGTGGCCTCCTTGTCTGCGAATAGTAGCTGCAGTGGCCTTATTAGTAAGGAGGTTCAAAAGTTGACTTTTGGACAGAAGCTTATTGTTGTTTCCTCACACTCACTGGAAACTCTAATCAAGGCCCAGCTGAGCCAATGGCTGTCCAATGCCAGGATTATGCATTATCAGGCCCTACTTCTAGACCCCAGCTCCATTGGTTGCAAGATAACGGAAGCATTGAATCCTGCCACGTTGCTGCCTGATGATGATCCTTCTGCCCCTCTCCATGACTGTTCTGAGGTAATTGTTCACCTCCAAGGTCTCCGACCAGATTTGACCCATGAGCCCTTGCCTGAGGCCCCCTTGTACTTCTCTGACAGGAGTAGCTATATCCATCAAGGTAAGAGAATCGCGCATGCATGCAGTGGTTACTACTGAATCCCAAGTTTTGTGGAGCAAGCCCTGGAGCCAGGTACATCTGCTCAAAAGGCTGAGCTTATTGCTCTCACCGAGGCTTTCAAACTGGCAGAAGGGAAGCGGGTCAATATCTATACTGACAGCAGGTATGTATTTGCAGCGGCCCATGTCCATGGGACTATTCATCAAGCACGAGGCCTGTTGACCTCTGGGGGACAAAAGATCAAAAATGCCCCCCAGATACTTGATCTACTGGTCACCATCTAGATGCCAGAAAAGGTTGCAATCATACATTGTAGGGCCCATGATCCTGTTTTAAGGGGAAACAACATGGCAGATGCCACAGCCCGAAAGGCAGCTACAAAATCAGTGGGGACCGAGACAGCCGACATTATTGTTGATTCCTCCCATTTTATTGGAACCTGTGTATACTCAAAAGGACCTCCATCTAGCAACCCAGCTCCAAGCCAAGCCTAATATCCCTGGAGGCTGGTATCAGCTGCCCGACAAGGGAGTCCTATTCCCAGAGGCACTTCGGAGGGAACTTATTCAGCAGACTCATAGGTCAACTCATTTGGGAGGATCTAAACTGGCTGATCTCTTTCGGGAACAATATTGTATTTCTCAATTGTCAAGGCTTACCCAAGCTGCAAATCATAAATGCCCACAATGCCAGCTGGTAAATCCGAAACGACAACTGCAGATTGAGACAAAGCATTTTCAAGGAACCATGCCAGGAGAACATTAGGAAATAGACTTTACTGAAATGGGAAAGCTGGGGCTACAAGGACATAAATATTTGTGGGTAATGGTAGACACTTTCACTGGCTGTGTAGAAGCATACCCTACCAAGTCAGAGTCAGCTCTCATAGTAGTAAAACATCTCTTATATGAGATTATACCCAGATTCAGCTTGCCTTTATCTATGGGGTCTGATAATGGCCCGGATTTCATAGCCCAAATGACCCAAAAATTAACTCAGGCTTTACAGATTGATTGGAAACTTCATTGCGTGTACCGGCCTCAAAGCTCAGGACAAGTAGAAAGGCTGAATAGGACTTTAAAAATGGTGATAACTAAAATGGCCTTAGAAACTGGTGAAAACTAGGTGAGTCTCCTTCCTTTTGCCCTTTTGTGTGCACGTTGTACTCCCTATGTTGCTGGAATTTCCCCTTTTGAGACACTATATGGGAGGCCTCCACCACTCATCCCTAAGATATCTGAGGAAAAGCTTGCTGATCTTGCTAACCAGGCAAGATTTAGTCCCTCCAGCCACTTCAGCCCATCCTGACTTCAACTCACCGCTTAATCAGACAACAGCACCTAGCACCTGAGGCCTCTACAAGGGACATCAAATGCAGTCTGGCTTCTGAAGATCTGGGGTTGTTTTTCCCTTTCTTGTTAAATTTTATTTTATTTTTAATGGCAGCTAAAGGTATTCAGATTACAGTTAAATTGTGGCCTTTTAAAAAGATATTTTCTTGGATTATTTAGAACATGCAAGCCTCATATTTTTAATCAGATGAATTGTATAAAATTAATGAGTTTTTCTGATTGTAGATTCATCATGATTTTTCAGTACAATCAATTATGATATTTACAGTACATGCTAAAATTCAGAATTTTCCAAATACTGAAATTCTACCAGCATTCTTTGTTAAACTGTGCATGCAAAATTTAAAATTTTTATATTGCCACCTAAAATTTGCATGAAATATGTTTGAAGTATTTCAAATTTACAGTGAAGTGTAGAATTTTAAGGTGGTAAAAACACATGGAATGATTCAATATTTTGACTACTGAAAGAAAATCACTTCAAGGATTTTATTGAAAGTTTTAATGTTGTCTAAAAAGTGAGAGGAAGGAAATTGACTGGTAATAAGTAAAAAAAAAAAAAAAAAAAAAAAAGAGGGACAGAGAAAGTGGTTTTGTCTTCAAGTAAAATGTCTGGCTGTACCAGAATGTGAAAGAAGATAGGAAAAGCTCAACTTGAGGGTGTGTAGTAAGTTGTAGAAAGATTGAGGAGATATGAATTTTATTTGCCTTGGTTTATAGTACCTGCCAGTAACAGGTTTGAAAAGAAACAAATCTGTTTAGAATTTAACAGTATTAGATCAGTTTTGGCAGATTTATTCATAAGACTGGTGAACCTTTACTGCAAAATGTTTCCATTAAAATGAGATTATACTCTCAGTATTGTTCATACTCGCCTGAGAAGGAATTCTTCTGCTATGCCTGGAAATGTGTTACTTGGAATTGAGATGGCTGGATCAATAGGATTAAGTACATCTAGTTTCATAGTAGGAGACCAATACTATAGACACCTCACTACACTCATTAACCAAGACCTAGCTAGTCTTGGTGACTCTATATCTAAATTGAAAGATTCTCTAAGCTCCTTAGCTGAAATGGTTTTACAAAACCACCAAGGCTTGGACCTTCTTTTTCTAAAAGAGGGAGGTCTCTGTTTGGCCTTAGGAGAAACCTGCTGTTTATATACCAACCATTCTGGAGTCATCAGGCAAAAACATGGCTGCCCTTAAGAAATGGTTACAGGAACAGGAGTGAGGACAACTGGCAGAACAAAATTGGTTTGTGTGATGGTTCTCATTTTCCCCATGGTTGACCACCCTTATATCAGCACACCTTTGCAGTTTTTCCCTTTATAAACCACCCCAAACCTTAGCCTAGTTATACAGCAATGTAAATTCCACCCATACTCTGTGTCGCTGGATACCAGCCTAAATAAAAAAAAGTGCTCTCTTCTTTTCCCTCAAAAAAAAAAAACTGAGAGTAGGGTCAGTTTACAGAAAGTCATGAAATATTGGCATAAGACCCTGAGATTAACAAATTAAAGGAGGGAGTCATGGCAATTACAAAAGGCAGAAACAATCATAGTAACCTGTATTTCATGCTTAAAAATGTAAATTATTTATCTTGTAATTTTATTCTAAATTTTAATATTAAAATAAAGGTATTTTCTTGGGGAGAGTGATGACTCATGTTAACTCAGAAAAATTTTGAAGCATTAAATTTTGAAAATTTGCTGCAAACATTCCATTTCATAACTATTCTTCATATAGACAACACAAAATTTTATTATATTCATTACCCAAATCAAATATTAGGCACTTAACTTACAGATGGAACAATCCAGCAGTTTTAGAAGCATCAACAATATCTTACATATATTTAGAATTCACCTAGAATTTCTCATTAGATCATAAGATTTTACTATTACTTATGAAATCATATATGTGTTAAATCCCACACTCAATAAAGTTCATTTCATAAACCATTGTTTATGTCACAATTGAGCACGTAATTAAATTTTAAAAACTATAATATTATAACTGTAGGTCAATGATAATGCTTACAGTAAATATATGTTTTTATTTGAACATTAACAGTGCAGGAATCAGGAATTAACAATGGGCACTGGCCAAATTTGGTCTGTACATCTGGTTTTATAAGGTTTTATTAGAACATAGTCATATTAATTTCTTTTCGCATTGTTTATGACTGTTTTCCTACTGCAAGAGAAACCATTAGTAGTTATATCAGCAGTTATATGATCCACAGTGTTTAAATAGTGTTTGGCCTTTACAGAATAATCTTGCCAAGCCTTACTTCAGAGTGTGGTAAAAAGAGTAAACAGGAGGTCATTTAAGAAAGATGTTTTGTTTTTCCCTCAAATAAAAATAAACCATTGAGTACCCTAGAAAAGACAGAATAATTCTACTCATACTTCAAATGTGAAGAAATTATTGGTAGAGAGGACTGGATAAAGGAGATTGAAGCAACCTTCCCTAAGCAACAGCAGAAAACTCACCAGACCTCTGTCAGAAGTAGAAAGGGAAGGAAAGACTGTCATTGAATGCGAAAGAATCCAGGGGATGGAAAATAAGGCATGTGCTATAGGAGTGCCACTATAAAAAGATACAACTACCCCCAAACTAGAGAGAGGGAAGTAAATATCTCACTACTTCTGAACCTTTTGCTCTGTTCTCTTGCACGTGGCATCCATGGACATGGGCAGGCTACTGGTGCACAGTTCATGGTACAGAAGTCAAAAAATGCTGTCAGTATGGGGAAGAATACAGCAGAAAACTACAGTAAGCAGTTCTGATTCAACAGGTCTCACTGGATGACTGCAATCTCTGAATTATTCACCTTTACTTAATGACTAAGGAAAAACAAGAATAAGCCCATAAGAATAAAGACCTAAAATAGTTTTTAAAATAGTAGTTAATAATAAGAGAAAAAAAATTTGTTCAGTGAGTAGAACAGTGATACTTTAATGACCATGAGCAAATTTTAAAACCTGGCTGTCATGAACAGATATCTGTACCATTTTAAATATAATTATGTTTATATTTTCAGTTTGATTTATATCCTTTAAACATGTTTTTTATTGAAAATTTTAATTACTTTTTTTTTAGATATCCTTACTTAGGTGAATCAATATATCCAAAGATATTAAGGTACTTTTCTTCTATTGTTTGCAATCAGTCAATGGTACTTACATAATAAATTTATCCAAGCTAGGAATATGAATATTCTATTCATGTGTATGCATATCTTGCCATCTTCATTTATCTTCTAAGCAATTTTCCAACAACATGTTGACTTTACTTTCTAAATATATCTTAATTTTCTCACTTCAGTTCATCTCCATGGCCAATACCCTAAATCCATTTTGCTCTCTTGCCAAGATTGCTTATTAACTGATCTTCATTTTTCAACTAGACCCACACAAATTGTAGAATATTTATTTTTAATCAAACCTGAAATATTTCCCTCAAAATTCTTTATGTACTTCTTGTTGCTTGGCATATCAACCAAAATGCTGCCAAGCTATGCGTTTGCAGTGTTTTTCTTGCAAGCACTTCTTTCTTTATTTTACTCTGAACCTCTGCAGCCCAGCTGGGTGGCTCTGTCAGTGCTCCATGTTTGTTCTGCCTTTATTCTCATCATGCATATGTTCTTCCTTTCATATGAAATGACACTGTCCCCACGCTGCCATTTCTACTTTGTCTGGTTAATTCTTGCTAATCTATCAGCTTTCAGTGAACTGATACAGTGCTTCCTCTGGGAAATACTTTTGTGATCATTTCCAGATTGTTTGTATTTTTAAGCCTATTCTGCTTACAGCTTTCAGTTGCACATAAACAAGGTGATATTTGCTTAATACCTTCAGATATAATGTAGCCTTCATGAGAGCCTAGGGTTCTGCTTTTTTTCATTTTTTATTTAAAGAGAAAAAACAAGGGTCGAAATAATACAGAATTTCAAAAAAAAGATAAACAGTAAGAAATAACTAGTTGATAAATTACATATTGTCCTCTTAGAAATAGTTGTTCAAGTTATAAAATTAAGGCATACAAAGTAGACATTCAAACAATGAGACTGTAAACGGCTATGCATGCATGAGTCTCTACATGTATTTCTATCCTTTCTGTATTGGAAAAACAAAACATAGAAAGACAAAACAAAACAAATTCCTATAAAAACATGAAACCAAAAAGTCATATAAAACCACAGTCCAAGGGGATCTACAATGGTTACTATGTTGTTTCTTATTATCTTCAGTAGAATTGTCTATATCATCAGGCATAATTGAATATAGCAGTATAATTGAATATAGCAGTACATAACAATATTAGTAAAAATAAAACACTGTAGACAGTGTAAAACTTCAAATGCAGGTAATAATCAAACCAGAGTGGATATTCTAGTGAATCTTGTTATCTTCAGTATTGTTGCCTATACTCTCAGACTTGGTACTACCAATCATAACAGCTTTGAATAAAATCTGTCTATACAAAGCAGCAATCTAACAAACCAGATTCAATTAAGATCAGTCATGGTAAAACAGTGTAAGTTATACAGAGCTTCAGATTAAGTTAATAGGAAATTAAGGTTGATTACCATACTGTATCCTATTTTTGGGATAACTGTGCCCTGGAATCTAGTACAAGTAGACAAACTGGAACAGAATATAATCCATCTAAGCAGAGTGGTATGAGTAATGTGGGTTTTAAATCCTGGTACACTATTAACAATATCCTCTGCCTTCTTTTTTAAGGCTATTCGCCCCCTTTTACCCCCACAGGGTGCTGCACATTTTGGGTCCCACCAACTCCCTCAGTTTTTAGATTGAGGAGGCAACCTGCTTTTTACCTAAGTGGTTCTGAACATTCTCACTCCTGAACTTGATCTCAAGTTGTATTCCTTTAGCTACAAAACTCTCACGGTTTTCCTTCATTATAGCTGAGTTGTTCTCTACTGCATGTAAGTATCCTGTCTTTCCAACCTATCTGCAGGTGGTGGTCAAGTTGCTCCTATTTCTCTGTTTCCCTGTCACATAGAGCATTGTTTTCTCATATTTGATTTTTGGCCCATAAACTCAGGTCCCCTCTCAGGTTGATTATAGTTCCTATCCAGAGCATCTCAATGGACCCTAGCTCCTGATCTACTCTGCCTGTCTTTTTCTTTTTTTTTAGTGTATCAAGGCCACCTATGTTAGAGATTATAGCCCACCTTCTCTGCCTCATTTCTGCTATGCTATTTTTCTGCCATTGTTTGTCTACTATTCTCCTTCATTCTACTGCTTGCATTGTTCATTGAGAACTTTCTGCTGCTGTTCCTAAAATCCTGGTATTTTTTTCTGTTTCTAGAATGTCCTTCAGTATTCTCTGTAGGGTTGGATTGGTGGACACAAATTCCCCCAGTTCCTCTTTGTCATGGAAGCATCTTGCTTCTCCACTAATTTCTAGTGGCAATTTTGCAGGATACATCAATTTGGGCTGGAAGTTATTTTCTTTCAGGGCTTGGAATACTTCACTCCAAGCTCTTCTTGATCTGATGGTCTGTGCCAAGAAGTCTGCCATGGTCTTGATGGGCTTTCCTTTATAGATAATCTGTTTCTTTTCTCTGATGGCTTTTAATATTCTATTTTTATAATGAATTTCTGGTATCTTGATTATTACATGTCTGGGTGTAGCTTTGTTTTGGTTGTAGGTGGCTAGAGTTCTGTATGCCTCACATAACCAAATGTCATTTTCTTTTCCCATGCTTGGGAAGTTTTCCTTAATTATTGCCATGAATAGCCTTTGCAATTCACCTGTATGTATTCCTGCTTCTTTGTTCACAATTCTTATTCTTAAGTTATAGATTCTCTTGTTGTCTTCTAGCCTTTGTATTGTTACTGTTTCCTTGTTATTTTTAAGAGATCTTTCCTTTCATGATCACACATTGCAAACTTATCTTCAAGTTTTGGTAGTCTATCTTTAGTTTATTTTAGGCAGTTTTGCCAGCTTTCAATGGAGTTTTTAATTTCCTGGTAATTTCTATGAATCTGCTTCATGTATTCTAGATTTTGTTTATATTCTTTGTTGAACGTTTCTCTCCTTTTTTTGTGTTCCTCCCTTCTTCCTTCTGTGTCTTCTTGAGAGGTGCTTAGCATTTCTTTTATTAATCTACTTATATCTTGCTTTATCTGATTTAATATTTCAGTTTTGAGCTCATCTACAAGGTCCTGAAGATATCTCTTAATGTCTATTGGAGCCATGTCTGATGTTGCATGTTTGCTGCCCTCAGTCTCTTTATTTTTCCCTCTCCTTGATCAGTGTTCTCAGGGTTTTGGGCTGGGGGCTTTTTCTTGTTTTTCTCTCTCTTGTCATGATTTTGGTTTCTTCCATATAGGTGTATAGTGGAGGTCTCAGCCCCTTTCCTTGTTGGTTATGGTTCTTCTGAAGCATGCTGGCAGGATTTCTGCCCTCTCCTGTTTGCTCTTGTCACTGAGGTATAAGCAGGGGCTGTGTATGCTGGTACCTCCTTCCAAGCCAGTCAAACTTCAGGGGGCTTCACCAGGTTAGTATGTGCTGTGTACAAGGAATAAGTTTGGGACAGCTTTTTGGGTCCCGGCCAGGGACATGACCCAAGCCAAGAAAATCCCATGAATCTGCTCTGGGGAGGAAGCAACCAACTGAAGTCACTGCTGTTCCTAGTTCTGGCTCCTCCTGCCCCATTCCAACATGTCATCCATTTGGTCACCCTCTTCCCATGGGGAGATCTTATTCCCAGCACTGACTGTGGATTAATGGGGGTCACTTCACTGGCTCCATTCTCCATTGGGCTCACCAACCCCTGACTTCAGTGCGACTGTGGTTCCTATGTGTCATGGGAGCTAGTTTGGGCAGCTCTGTGGGTTACGGTGAAAGTGCCCTGTCTGCTAATTTTAGCAGTTCCAATTGTAGCCCTGAGAATGTGTGTTTGACAAGTTTTTTTGTTTTAGTTTCTTCCTGTGTCAAGAAGATCCATCTCCCTCTGTCTTAATCTCTCCAGGATGTTTTATTCTGGCATATGAGGTGTTTCTCCCTGGGAGGCTCTGTATTTTGTTGCTCACTGATCGACCATCTTTAGCTCCTCTCAGGAATCTACTTTTGATCACCAATTTATCTTTAGCATCTAGCACCAACTCAAACATCTAGTAATTATTCAGTAACTATTTTACAAATAAATGAATGTGTGTGTAGTTTTTTTTTTAATCAAGTGGAATACAGTTGCTGAATTGTAAGAAGGAATTCTTGGCTTCAAGTCAGATTCTCAAATTCACACCCACTCTTCTATCTGTTGCTTTGTGTTATTGCTGAGGATTAGAGTCTGCAAACCATATTTATCCTTTATAAGTGAATTTCCTGCCAATAGAGGAAACTTGAGGAAAATTTGAAGCCAGGAGTAGGAAAGGGATTTTCCCTGTCTGCCTTTTTCTTTTCTTTTGAGCTACTGAGATATATCTGACATGCACAAAGCTGTAGATATTTAATGTACAACAGCCTGATGGATTTTCACATAAGTACACACTGTGAAACTATCAATGCATTAAGCTAATCAATCCATCAACTCCCAAAGTTTCCTCCCATTTTGTTTCCTGTCATTTTTTCCCTCTTTGTGGTGAAAGCATTTAGTGTAAGGTTTATACTCTGCAAGAATTTTTCAGTTTATGCTTTTGGTTCACTGGGCCAATGGGTTAGCCTTGCATTTTGGATATGACTGCTTTCATTTTTAGTATTATCATTTGTGAACTTATGGGGTACACTTCACATACTCCATAGAATCTCTATAGAATCACTGGCCTTATTATGTAACAATAACCCTAAAAGACAAGGCCAAGAAAGCAGTGAAAAATGACATAAGTGTTGGTTGTAAAATAAATATGAGTTACTGAGATTGTTTTACACAGTATAGATCATCTATTGAGGCAACAGCTTCACTATCTTAGTGATTTGACATTTTATATTTCAGAAAATAAAACTTTTACAATTCTAGCTCCATTGATTTTCAATGCTGAAGTTCTCCCTTGACAATTTTTGACTTTTTTTTTTTTGTACTGGGGATTGAACTCACAATCCATGCTTGCCAGGCAGGCACTTATGCCACTGAGCTAACTCCACAGCCCAATTTTGACCTCTTTATGTCAATAAACAAAAAGATAAAAAAGGGGTAGTAGAGGTAATTGTCCATGATTATTAAGGATAAAGTTATATTTTTCTATACAATGACTATATCTGAAACACTGAAAAGTCTCTGAGAGGCTTATTACTTACATACATATCCAATTATAAAAGTTAATAGAAGTCACTGAAACAATCGAGTCATTGGAGATTCCAAATCTTCCATTACTTACTACATAAAATGTCACAGTCATATAATATATGGACTAGATGAAAATGGTAATGAAGAAAATTAATTAAGAAAGTTACAAATAGCATCTACAATTTCATGGTCATTTACAGAATAAAAAGGCAAATAAGTAACTTGCATATAATTATATACATGTGTGTGTGTGTATTGCTCTTTATTCCATCTTTCCACATAGTATTTCATACAAAGGTGGTTGATAATTGTTAATTTACCATTTGTTCTTTGGGCCTTCAAATATTCAAGGAACTGATGATTAAATCATAGTTTTACCATTTCCCAGTGATGGAGACAGCCTTTGAGATTTCATGTCTATCCCTTTGGATTGAAGAGTGAGTGAATATTTGTATAAATGCTAGGGGATTCACTTTGGAGAGAAACATACTTTTTGGATTAAGCTCACTACTAAATAATGTAGTGAGATGCACCTGGTTTTGAACTCTTGTGTCTGGTCCAAATCTATTCTTCTTCTCTTACATTGTGACATTGATCTGGGACCCAGTGAGCCAACACATACAATCAGAAAAGAGCCATTTGTTACATTTTGAGGAATTATTATTATAAAAATAATGATGAGGTAATTCATCATTACATATGTTACATTTTGAGGAATCATTATTATAAAAATAATGATGAGGTAATTCGTCATTATTTTTTAATATGTAAACATTATTGAATAAATTATAGACACTATAATGGAAGTGAATGCTCAAAACATTGCTGCTTAATTACTTAATTACTGTATTTTACTATTATCTACTTTGAGGTAATTTGCATCAGTTTTATTAATTAATGTTATTGTCCTATTCTTAGTGTCATTAAATTAACTATGATGGAAAGTTTACCCTATAAAAATATATAAGCTCTAAAAATCAAAACTTTTTCCTGTTTTACAGATTCTGACCATTAAACATATATCAAGCTATTAGTTGGGACTCTGTAAATTACATTTTCTTGTATCATTCAATCATCTTAAAGTTCTTATCAATGCATGGCACTAGTACATGGAGATTGAAAGATAAGAACAGGAGAAAAGAAACATCATCATTCCTGTTGGATTGCTCTTCTGGCCAGCACACCGCCTACCCACGCACTTCATTCCAGCCACAGCAGCGAGTTTTAGTTCCTTTCAGCACTTCCTCACCCTCAGTGTATTCTGAAGAACAACACACTGAACTCTAAAATATGGGGTGACAAAATACACCTCACTGACCCTGAATTTTTCACATTTAATCCAACTTTTCAAGATGAAACTAAGTCTGTTTTTAGATAGCTCTTATCTAAACTGGATCTTATTTCATTATAAATTATATTTTTTATTATTTACTATGAGATTTAACCAAAGATATTTGCTGGAAGTTACATGATAAACATCATCATGTCATAAATTGCTCAGTTTCTTTTGGTACATAAGTATTTCCCTCCCTTCTCCTGAGACTACTTCTTAAAAACACACAGAATTAACAGATCTATACTCAATCACAAATAATACAGTATCTTGACATTCTTCTCTCCATATCTAAAATAGAACTAAAGACATCTCTCTTTCTTAGCTTGAAATGATAGCTGAAAAAGCAATTACAGCGTTTTATTGCTATCAAGAGACTTACATAAATATTTAATAACAATTTATTCATTGGTGAATATTTAAAATTACTGATAATTAGATCATACTCCCACACAGTAATACGTTCCCATCATTCTTTATTGTGAAATATAATATTGAAAGTTTGTCCAGATGGTCTTGTTTTCTTTGCTTATTTTTAGTAAAATTTGTACTTAGAGAAGATTTTTTATGATGACCTCATTTACGTGTTAATCATGAACAAATAAATCTAACAATGAGCTTTTGTATTTGCTATGTATAATGTCTTGTTCATAAAATATTGATTTAGAATTTATTCTGCTATGTCTTTCAGAGCACACTTTTATGTACACATCCAGTATATGTGAGGATAATTTTCTTATTTTGTTTGTATTGTGAACATTTATTGCTTAAGTAATTAGTAATTCAATTGTAATTAGTAATGGTTGCTAAATTCCTATATTTTACAAATGACTACTATTAACTATAATACAAATATATTCCTTACAAATTTAAAAATTCCATATAAATATCTTGGACTTATGTGCTAGGGTTTCCTAGAGGAACATAATCAATGAAAAATATCTGCATACCTTGCAAGGGGATTTATAAGTTAGAGGATCAGAGGCAGGAGAGTCCAAGGTCACTGTTTGTATACAGAGCATCCACCCATTACTCAGCCAGGAAGATGGGAACCACAGAACAAGATGAATCAAGGATGCAGCATCAGTCTGAGACCAAAACCTTGACACCTCAGTTTTGCAGGTGAAAGTTTGTATTGGAAGAGAAAAAAAAAATCTGGAGACCTGGAGACCAGTGTCCGGGTGCAATGTTAGCAAACAGTGGACCCACTTTGGAAGACTAGAGATCAAAACCACTTCTTCGTTCTTTCCCTTCTTATTGCATGGGGCTACATGTCTTATTGCTAAGTGCCACCCACAGCCATGGTGGGTCTTGTGTTCTAGATTTGCTAGCCTACATGTCAATTAACCATGGACACACCCAAAAGCATACTTCACTAATTTCTTCATTCAGGTTGACATATCATAATCAACCATCATAATTCATACTACACTTACACAATTAATGGTCACAACTTGTGAACACATAATGTATTTTGTTCTTATGTTTCTTGTACCCCGTTTCTTAGTATCTTCCCCCTTCTGTGAAGTAGAGTTTAGTAATATGAAAGAAGCCTCGCTAATGTAATAATTTGGTATTCATTCCTCCATCTTCAGAAGAACCTGAAACAAAATCACTCCATTTACCAAAGGTGTTACTATAACAAGTCACTTGAAACTTCATTCCTCTAAGAAAGAAGTCTGGTTTGTTATTTATGATTCATGAAGACCAGGATAGAGAGCTGGTTAAAGGTCTATACTTAATTTCAGGGAAGACTATAAAATCAGAAAAAGGTTTTAATAATGTTTTCTCACATCAGGTTAAGAATAATGAGTGGCACTCTCATCATTAGGCTTTGAGTATAAGCATTCTCTCTCTCTCTCTCTCTCTCTCTCTCTCTCTCTCTGTGTGTGTGTGTGTGTGTGTGTGTCTGTGTCTGTGTCTCCCTCTTTCCCGCGTTCCCTCTCTCCTTCTACCTGTCTCTCCTTTTCCTTTTCCCTGCTCCTATGTGTAAGCCTGTTGCTTGTGAATGGGTCCTGAGCCAACCTTGGACTCTGGAAACCAGTGTACCTGAGGCTTGGAGATGTCACTTTGGTTGATTATGATAGCCAAAATATACCTTTTGGCTAGTGCTATGGAGCTTTTACTGCCCATTCTCCATTAATAAGGATTTTAATGGTTCAGACCATTAGAATTTTATGTGTTTTCCAAGACTAGAGGAAATTATGTTTTTTTCTTTCTTTTCCCTTCCCCTACTCTATAAATCTTCATTTATAACTTGGGGGATACAGTAGGATTTATCTACCTTTCCATAAGCAACTGCTTTGGAGAAGGAGTTTGTTTTCCATAAACAAGACTGAGATCCTGAAATGATTAGTTCTCCACTGTCCTACCTCCCCTAAACCTCACCACTGAAGCCTGACATCTGGATTCTAGCACCCTGTCTCCCAGCTTTTGTGCACTCCGTCAAGCACACATGTGGTCTATAAAGAAGAATTGCCCTGTGAGTGGGTGGAAAATTCCTTTGTGTGTGTGGCTCCCAGAAGTTCTATGTTTCCACTACACAGACTCAACTTTATTCATTACAAATCCTTCCTAGAATACTGTTAATCTGTCCTCTGGTATGCTGATCTTCTCTTATGTTCTTCTCCAAGTAATGTGTTCATTTTCCTACTTCTCCTTAAAGACACCTATTTTTTATATTTCTAGAGAATTGTTTGCCCTGTAAGTTCTCCATTACATTCAAGTTTGTAGAAATTATGACTTTTGTCATTGTTATTGCAGTGAGACCAATGCTACTTCCAATCTCCTGTATCCAAAGCACAGTTAGAATCCATTAATTTACTTTTAGGTCCCAAGAATGAAAGTTGACATTTTTGAAACTAGAGAAGTATATCTTTATGTAAAGATGTACAAAGGGTATGATTTTTCCTTTTATTAAAATAGTATAACAAAAGGCTATAAAAATCCAAAACATCTTGACCTGAAGTCTCCAGTGGCTTAATAGGAATACACAAAATCATGTTTAGTAACATATAAAGCAAATAATCCCATATTTACTTATTTCACAATCCATGCAAGAAGACATGTAGGCTTTTTATTTCACTACTTCTTAATTCTGTTGCCTTTTTATTTCAATTTATTCCGATTTGAGTATTTTCCCTCATTTGTTATAAAGCTGAGTGGATTTGCTTACACGTTTTCCACAGGCAGCTTAGAAATTGCAGTTACAGTCCTGGTGCACTCAGCCTCCCTTAGAACTCGGTGGCACACCAGGATTTATATTTCTAATGAAGAATTATCTGCTGTGGAGAGGGTGGCATTCTCCAGTTAGCTAGAATTATGGTTTGAATTTCACCTGCTGCCCAAAGTGCTCCATCCAGCATCCTTTTCAAACTCCTACACCCTCAGGTCTGCTATTTCTCATAGATCAGGTGACTGTGATGCTTGAAGGTGTTAGAGAACTTAGAGTGTGTGAACAGTGTGATGCTTGCTCAACTGAGAAAAAAGAGACAAATGGAAATACACAATGTTTCCCAACGTCTTTGATTATAAGTGACTCATTGTAACTTCTGCTTCTACTCCATCTGCTAAAGCAACTCATGTGACAAAGTCCAAAGAATTTCAAATGAAGAAATATCCACTGTTTATAGGGGCAGAATATGTATGAAAGGTTGAGAGAGAAAAAAGAAAAGTGCACCGAATAGAAACTCATGACATATTTAAGATTGGGCCAAATAGGATACAGTGCTGCAAACATTTCATGAAATGAGGGTTCACTCCAAGATAAACTCCTTTTATTGCATCAATGTTTGCCTCACAGCTCACACTTTATTCTCTCATTCAAGACTTTTCCATAATAAACTGACAAAGGAGACAAGGACTTGGACCTAATTTACAAATCAGTATGATATATTGCAAGTGCCTGAGATTAGACTGCTGCCACATTATGGACACGGTGAGGGCTAGCTGGGAATAACTGATTCTTCCCTCTAGGGAAAGAAATAAGAACATCTGATCTTCATAAAAAACTAAAGTTTTATATTTCAATATATGAGTTAAGTAGCATCTAAGGCACAGTTATACGTAAGTGTCATAAAAGGTAGACCAAGTCAAATGCATGCTCTTTATTATACCAGAAACCTCCGTGGCGTGTGTCTTTTCTGTGTCCTAAGTTTGTGTCTTCTCTAATATAGTGAGGAATATAATAGCCAGATTAGGACTTCTTAATTTTCTCCTGAAGTGACTTATTGCATACTGGAAACTGACAAAAAATCAATCCTCCATTTTTCACAGTAACTAGAAGCTAAAAATTTTCTACTTGACCTAGCTTCCTACAAGTAGCTTCACTGGATGAAGTGGGCGTTGTAAAGAAGTAATAGAGTGGCTTTACTAAACTTCAAATGTGCCAGTTAAGTCACTTTCCAGTGGCAGCTGTAGTATGATCTCTAGAGGACAAGCAGCCCTGATAACTGTGAGTGATGAAACACACAGGCTAAAGCATTCTGATTCTTCAGTCCTCCAGAGAGAGAGAGAGAGAAAGAGAGAGATTGTCTTGAGTCATTTGTAATGGTGGCAGCAGCAGACCAGGTCATTTCTGCAACGCAGCCCCAGGACTGTTTCCAGGAAGTTCTGAGAAGTCCAGTGTATAAGCCGCGTTACCATCTGCAATAAATCCTTCAATGCTGCACCCTGACCATTAAAGGAGAGAACACAATAATTAACACGTGAGGTTTAGTTAAGATGATCTAGGAAAATCTTTTAATTTCTTGGGCAAAAGCATCCCATTTATGTTCACTATCATTCTTGTTAGCCAAACAATGTTTAGATTAAATATATAATTTAACTTGTGAAGTAAAAACAAGACTGGCAAAACAGAAATTAATATCAACTTGATCTTCAGATAGTAGTATAGTACAAAAAAGATTAAAACACTTCACACTGCAAACATATATTATTTTTGACTGGAAAAACATTAAATGAGGAGTAGTAACAAATGATAAATTAGAAAAAAATGTATCACCAAAAAATGAATGCATAATATATTAATGTGCTGTATATAGATATACACACATATGTACATGTGCACATGCACTACATATAATGCAGTAAACACAATTTTCAAAACACATCCAAAACTCATAAGCATAAATATATAATGTATTACTGCTATTAGTAATCCAAGGAGCATATTTTATTTTATGCTTAGTGCTATGGTTTTGTTATGATCTACCCCACAACAATTCATATTCTTGAGGCACAGTCCCCAGTGTGGCAGAATTAAAAGAAGAAGCAGAAGCAGGGCCCAGAGGAAGCTGGTTGAGTCATGTAGATGTAGCATATTAAAAATTTCAGCTGAACCTAGAAGATAAAAGCTTAATTACACTTTCTAAAACTTAAGCAGTTCCTGACACTGTCGTGAAGCACAGAGCAGACGTGAGTACTGTCTCAAAGGAACCAGCACTCTTCCGCAAAGGAGGCAGGAGCCAGGTGGGCTGTGTGACTTAAAGAAACTTTTAAGTCTTGAAAGCGTCAAATGGACAATTTTTCATTCCCACTCTCTTAAATGTTCCCCTTGAGACTCCTGGCTGGTTCAAAGACGTAAGACAGTCTTGGGATAATAGTCTACAATCTAATTTGTCAGCTAATCTTCCTAATAAAGATGCTTCCTGACCTCAACACTTTGTCTCCTGACTTAATTAGCCAATTATGTGACAAGCAGACAGAATTGGGCCTAGTAATAGGGGTACAATTCTCAGAAAGAGCTAAATGCAAGCATTGTGGTGTGCGTTAGTTCTTACAAGACCAAGCTGTTACAAAAGAGTAAGCCTGCCTTTAAATTCTCTTTCTGTGGCTTTCCATCTATGAGAACAATTCTGTTTTCAGCATGATTTTTTTTGTATTGTTTTGTTTTGTTTTTCATTTCTCTGCTATATTATGATGCACCTGTGGATGCCTTTCTTGCAATATCAACACCAGGCTATTTGCATGCTGCAGATACCAGACTCACACACCAAATAAACTTCTTTATTTATAAAATACCAGGCTTTAGGTATTTTTCTGGAGGTACAGAAAATGATCATATGTGCTTGTAAAATGAGTAAAGATAATAAAGAACACTGTTGGCAATATATAAAGAAAATATACTATGTCAAAGTAGAAGTTTAAGTTAATAAAATATTTACATATGACAATTATGTATATATTTTTTCAGCAACTCCATGCTTAGAACTTTATCTTTAAGATAGAAATGCAGATATGTTCAATGACTCAAGTCTAATAAAGTTCACTGTATTTTGTTTAGTACAATTCATAAAAGCAAGCAATTACAAAATTCTAACAGCTGTTAGTCTAAGATTTATTGAGAAAATAATGAGGGGAGATATCTACCAGGTGGAATATAATGCAGCCGCTGGAATAATGTCATGTAACTGAGGACATGAAGAGATGATCACAGCAACTTTTAATGTAACTTTTAAAAAGACAATTGTAGACCTGTTTGTTATAGTCATTATGAGAGATTCCCACATAGCCTTAGTTCAATGTCTATCAGTAGCAATACACTGAGAAACCTTAGGCCAGTGTATTCAGAATATGATCATAGATACGGTCAAGATACAGAGCAGACCCATCACCAAGAGGATGCTAATAAAAGGCTCCTTGTATTGCTATAAGTCACACCTGATCTCTCTCCCCATCCTATCAACCACAAATCAGTACAGTGTTGCCTTTGTTATTATGAGAATGCTACGAATGGAATAAAATATTTAGAATTAGCTTTGTTAAACTCATAATTTTTTCAGGAATTTATATATTAATAAATTTTGAGCAAAATATCAAGTTTAAATGCTATATATAAGTTGATTCCATTGCACTTAAGCTACAAATTTTCTGCCAAAAATATAATTCAGACAGCAAAATTACAATAATGTATTGAAGTAATAACAGGAAACAGGAGTATTTACACTATTTTTATTATATTCTTACATATATGATTATGTGTAAGGTGAAGGAACAAATAAATATCAAATTGAGAAGATAAAGAGATTTTCAAGAAAGACATTTAACTTCATGTATGGTGCTTGGGTTTATAGGTTTCATGCTCTGAGTTTTTTAATTAAGTGAGAAAATTTATTGGGGAAGAGGCATAAGCACTGAAGAGACTGGAAGAGCCCTGGAAGGGGGTGCCCTCAAGTACAGATTTAAAAGAATATATATTATTCTGTTGAAATGGAAAATATTCTGTGTCACTAAACTCTAAAAGATATATGTCATAGCAATCTTTGTAAAGGGAAAACCAAGCAATCAACATACAGTGAATTTAACAGAAATTTAACAAAGAATGAGAACTATTTGTGAACTATTCTTTTCTCAATCATCTACGAATACCAAGAAAATACAGTCAAGTTTTAAATCAGTGCACCATCTCCTATCTACTGTTTCTCTTTTGGATATGTCCTTTCTGTGCCCCTTATTTATAAGAAAAGACAGATGAAAAAAATAGCTTACCTGCATTGCAAGATAGCCAAAATATCTGATCAAGATTTCCATAAGGCATATTGATTGGCAACATCAAATTTAAGTAACGATTTTGAACTCCCTACTTTCTTGTTTGGCTTGATAATTGAAATAAACTTGACTGTGACTATATCATGTTCTGGCTCACAAAAGTTTTTCTTTATGCAAAGTTAGAAATAATGTTACTACCATTATTTTTCTGAGAAATTGCAAAAACAATTTAATTATCTGACTAGATATTATATATTTGGTAATAATTGATCATTCTTTCTTAAAAGTAAACATTATGATAGTGCAGCTGTACTGACAAGAAGGCTGCCTGATGCTCCTCAGCCTCGGCAGGAGAAGGACTCAGAGTGTGTAACTGTCTGAAGAACTGAGCAATGGCTAGGGCAGAATTTATGTCTACACATCTTGAGTATCCACTATCATGGCAGCAGAACGCTGACTAGTTATTAAGTTTGGAGATTAGCATTCCTAATAAGGGACTACACAACGATGATAGGAAAAAAAAGAAGTTGTATCTGAAAATGTCATCACACAACATTTTTCAATGAATAACTGCTAAATAAATTTGGAGCAAAGCAGGCTCGGTAGTACTATATAATTAACTAACTTTATTATCCACCAAATGTCTGAATGCAGAAGTATATGTTAGCTACCAAAACAAGAGTAAAGTTAGTGAATGTATCACACAGATTATAAATTAGGCTTTTGGAAGTATATAGACGTAAAGTTAGTGCTACCCAACATGTATTTATACTGAGTTATATACTCTGTCATATTTCTAAATTTTGATTTGAAAAATGTTACTTAGGGTAGAGATCAAGAACCATAAACTGTGCCAATTGTGGAGAAAGTTTCTCAGATTCAGAACTGTATCTTTCCCAACATAAACTGTCACTACCCCAAAACTGTAAAGCTAGTTTTATGTTCTAAAAGAGAAAATCCAGCCCAAATAGCTTTCATGCCCATTATAAATAGACATTTTAAAGATATCCCTTACTAAATTGAATTTGTACACAGTCCTCTACAGCGTGACATTTCCATATATTTTTGATTTGCCAAGAGGAACTAGACTTGAATTTGTTCCCATTCTGAGATTTCTTTGTACAGCAGTTTCAAGTTGCCTACTGTTGATAGTTTAGCCCTCATATCAACTCTCTTTGTTCTAGCTGAGAAAACTGAAAAGCAAAAGAGAGATAGAATCATTAGTAGAAAAGCATCTCCAGTCAGCCTCCTTCCAAAAACAAAATTAAGGTCCATTTGGCATGTTAAGATATCAATTTATTTGCAAGCAGGATGTTAGTAGATGCAATTTTTGAAGTAAGATTATGCTTGATTAGAATGATTCTTAAATCTAATAGCAGCTGTCCATAAAAAAAAAGGAAAGGTTCTACAAAAAGATGTAAGGAAGAAGATCATGCTCCATGAAGGGAGAGACTGGAGTTCTGTGGACTGCTGGCCAGCTACAGAAACTCACTGAGAGACAGGGATTCTCTTAGTGCCTCCAGAAAGAACTAACCCAGTTCAGACCTTGGCTTTGAACTTCAGTTCTTCCGAATTAGACTAGAATAAATGCCTGTTGTTTTAAGCAGTGTACTTTGCAATAATGCATCACAGTGGCCAGAAGAAAAAATATACACGGTGAAAGAACTGATCTGAGAGCAAAACTGAGGTGGTCAAATAGAGTCACAATTATTTTTCTTTCACTTTGCTAAGGATGTTGTCCTGTGTCTCAGCAGTGTGTATATAAATCTAAATTCCCACTCTCCCCACTCAGCACTATGACAGAACTTGTCTCAGTGTGGTGCATGTATCTTCTAAATCATACTGATGTGGTACATATGACAAAAAGAAAAGAAAAATAACAACTCAATTTCCATAAGCTAAATACATCTTCTTTTCCTTGTTATCCAGATTTGAATAACATTTTATATGTATTTTTAGTTTGCAGTTTTAAATTTATCATAGATCACTGACAAATAATGAAGTCATTCTCTGTAAAGGTCATAGGGTATTTCATCCCATAGATGCACTATAATTACTACTAACTATTTAGTTATTTTAGTAATATTGTGTCCTTTTGGCTTGATATAAATGATGCAATCATGTTGTAATGACAGGCAATCTTTGACCTGAATATCAGAAATTTTATCAGTATGCAGTCCTAAATGCTATGCTTCTGATTCAAATGAAACAGACAACTTTAAGGCAGTGAATCTAAGTTGTCAAATTTAATTTTAATTTGGATTTTAAAATATTAGCTTCCCAACAATAATAATCAAGATAATATATCAATATTTTATGCTAGACATTTTTGGCACATTTAGAAATTATTTTATGTGAAATCTGTTTCAGTATGATAAATCATGTATGAATCTATCTCCTGTTTACCAAATTATTCTTATCAAATTAATTTATTTAAATTTATATAATATCATTGAACTGCTCCCATTTATTTGAAAGTGATTTTGTCACATTTAATTGAGTAAAAATTTTTTTGGGGGGATCATCTGTGTAAATCAAGTGATTTATGTTCTAAAATAATTATATTGTTTGAAAAATTTAATAATAGATATGAAAATCTATCCTCTATGATGCATTTTGTTTTAGCTATTCCCAATGACTAAATCCCTTAAAACTACTCTATCAAATATTTGCTTATATTTCCATTTCAACATTCTCCACACAATTTGGCTTGAAAATGTTCGTAGAAATATCATTACATTTAAAAGGAAAGAACTGAGTTTTTTAGTATATCTTATCTTTCTCATCAGTATAGGCCTGTCAAGAAAATTTAATGTCATACCTTAATATATGAATAATATATTCTTTGTATTGTTGTTTCAGCTTTTTGTCTCTTTTCCTTGATTAGTTTGACTAGAGATATGACAAGTTTAAACTTATTTTTTTTCTTGGGGTTCTAGGGAGTGAACTCAGGGGCTTTTTACCTCTGTTGTAACCACCTCTACCCCCACCACCATTACTCATTTGTTTTTTGAAACAAGGTGTTTTTAAATTACACATGTTGATCTCAAATTTTTGAGCCTCCTGCCTCAGTTTACTTTCTGGAATTATAGGCATGTGCCCCTACACTCAGTTTAGCAATTCTTTTAAACTATTTTTTTTTACTTTATTGATTTTCTTTTTCTTATTTTCTCTACCATTGACTTGTACTATAATTTACATTATTTTTTCTATATACTTGGCTTTTTTTACTTTTTAAATGGAAGGCTAGATCACTAAAGTCTAAAAACCCTTCCCAGTATACACATTTAAAACTATTCATTTCCCTCTAAGCATTGCTTTAACTGCTTTATACAAAATTACGATCTATTGTGTTTTCATTATTGTTCATATTGCTAAAATATTTTCTATTATTGTGTTATTTCCAAATATTTGAAGGTTTTCTACACCTTTAACTTTTATTTAGCCTAATTTAGTACTGTCAGGCTAAAATGTCTTGAAGCATATTTTGTTGTTGGAGTGAATAATCTATTGCAGTAAAGGGTCTATGTGCAGAGTTCACCCTCCCCTGTACAGATAAGGAGTGCACCATTTGTCTGATGTTAGCATGGACACTTGGAGTTAAAATTCCTCTATTTTGCTTAACTTCCTTTTACAACTAAACTAAAAATCCGATCCAGTAATCATGTAATAAAGTCTTACTAGATAGAAGTATCTTCTGTGTTGTAAAAAAAAGTATGAAATATAAGAATAAAATTCTTCAAGTAGCAGTTTTCCTTTTTAGATTTTTGTTTTCCAAATGATTATACTTTGGCTAATACATCTTGTAGTGGAACCTACATCTTCGGATTTTAACAGATACATGTTTTCTTTTTGTCTTGGGTTTCTAATTTGACTAGTTTTCCAAATCTAAAACAGAATAGTTTTAGATTATAATTATGAAATAGTTCCAAAAGTCATATTTCTATAGGGAAGATAATTTGGTTATTATTTCACATTAGCATTATTATTATTATCATCATTATTGTTATATTGCTAGGTTTAGACTTCATGTATTTCCACTGCATTTGATACATGTCAAAATTACCTTCTATTCCTTCTGCATCTGCCAATATATTAAGGCTCCAGTGTGAGAAGAGTCCTTGTATAATGAGTCATGTCTTGTAAGAAGTAACGCTGAGCATTGTCGTGTTTTACATTAAGGCAAAGTGGCTGGCTTTTGCGGACCATAGGAAAATATACATGCATTTAAGAGAGAAAAACCACTCAATAATGCAAAAATTGTAATGGCAATAATGCAAAAATTGTAACAGTAATAAACATACTTTTACTGTATTCATGGAATATCACATTATATAGATGCACTGGGTAAGGCAAGCAATTGCATATTAGCAGACAGAGACTGAGAGAGAAGTCATTACAATTCATTTATTAAGTGATGATAAACCCAAACATATACCAATTGATAATATATCAAAACAGAAAAGATTACCTATGCCAATTCTATAGAATTTATCCTGTCTTGGAAAATGTTTAAAAAACAATGTTTCTGTCAGGAAATTCTGATAATATGAACAATATGTGATAAGCCCCCAAACAAAACACTGGCACAGAACAAGAATAAATTATTTCTGAGTTATAAATCCTGTTCCTACAGAGATTTTAAGGAAATATTCACTCTATTTCTCTCCTTAAATTCTTCCAAAAGAGAATACATGTTGTTGTTAATTTTCAGTTCCTTTCTCCTAATTACCCTGAAAGGAAATTAATACCCCTATTTTATTTTTATAGATGGTGGGGAAACAACTGACCAGATTAATGGATCCTTTAAGGTCTAGCAATCATTCCAGCAGGAACAGCTGAACGGGAGAAAACAGGAGCAGGCATCCAGAGGACCAGCCTTTGAAAAGTGCTAAATGAGACTCAAGGGAAGAGCTGAGTAAAGACCACACAAAGGCTCTTGAGTCACTCTCTGTGTGAATTAATTTGCATTGTTCCCTTTAAGTATACCTATAGTCTGCACTTTAAGTTTGACAACCATTCCCAAGCCCATTCTCAAAGTCAAAGGAGGAAGATTAAAATCTAGAAAAGTGACTCAGTGTATGCACAACGCTTTGCCAGCAGCATGACTTCCTGTAGAACAGAGAAAAGTTAAATTAGCTGGGGCAACCTGACTATGGAGAAAACCACTGTTCCTTGGGGCCAAACATTTGTCCAGTAAATTAAATCTTAGCTCTGCTCCTTGAAGTGAAGACCACAGCAGTGTTCCACTCCTCTTCATTCTGAAACTTGATCTCTAAAATAAAACCTATTCAAAGGTTTCACATGGAAATCTATTAATCTAAGTAAATTTTCTTTCATATTTTATGGAATACAGTAGATATCAATAGTCATTTCTACTCTCCTGGCTATTAGGTGTGCAAATACATACACGTAGGCATGGAATGTCTCTTTACCTGGCACAGTCATCTCTTGTTATCATTATTGGTATCCTAAACAGGAAAAAAATGCAGGCTTTTTTCACAGTATCCATTACTTAGTGCTACTATTTCTTAGATGTCAGGACAAAGACATTGGTGACTAAAAATAGTTATAATCATGAATGCATAAAAAGCTATCACTCAACCATTCAAATAGTAAGGTGACAAGGTATTCTAGACCATCTGTGAACAGAGAAAAGTAAAATTACAATGTTTGACTATCATTTTCAACAAAGCAATTTTAATACACCATTCACCTGGGAGATGTCATCTATATTACTGTGTTTATATGCATGTTCTATCCAAACACCAAAGCATTTACAGTTAATAAATATGCCTGTGAGACTGAGAGTTCATCAGTGATATGGTTAAAGATACATATCATTTCCACTACAAAACAGAAAAATTTTCTTGTTTGTAAAACATCTATGACAGTTTGGGTTTTCCTTTGTTCTCTCTTATTTCAACCTGAACATTAGCAATAAATGATAAGAAAGAAAATAGCCAATTCAGTGTCCATGTAGCTGCATTTCTTATGCAGGATTCTGTGAACAAGTAATAAATGATATCCTTCTGCATGCAAGTGTTTGTTTTTACATCAGCAGAGAGTGAAAAGCTGATATAATGAAGGGAATAGCATGAGAAATAAGAGCAGATATCACCAAATGTTTTTCAACACTGTTGATCCTAAATCAGTTCCTCATTCAACTTTTCCCTTCTTCACAGACTTCACCATTCAGGAAAATGACCTGCAAATGAGCCAAATCTCTCTGAGGACTCTCATTCACATATTTTTTTTATTGACTCCTGGATAGCCTGGCCATGTGACAGGTTATTTTCTTGTTTTAATAATTTTTTATTAGAGCATTATAGTGTGATGTGCTTGAGGATGCTTATAAACTGCAAGATGGTCATTTGCAGCATAATTAAACACATATTTCTCTCTGTTCCCCAGGTAAAGTTTAGGCTTTGAAATTATAAGTGTTATACTTTCACTGATTGTCTTATAAATAGGATATGCACAGTTGTATATATTTCAAAATATGACAATTTAAATATTCCATAAGAAATAGCAATCTACAATTTTTTCCTAACCATACTTATTTTGGATGTCTACTTCACTGAATTTCTTCCATCCTTAGTGAATAAAGAAAAATAAGAAAAGAAAACTTATAAAGGAATTAGTTGAAAAGATGGGCCTTGGAAATGTGACAATGTTTTCTGTCTGTATAGTTTACTCCTCTGTGGTTTGGACTAAGTTCCTGCATTTACCAAGACTAAATTACCTCATATGTAAAATGAAAATGGTGATGCACAAGGTGATGTTGATAAGCAATGGAATTCACACATAAGAAACTCTCTTAAATTTTAAATACCCTTCATGCACAATTAAGTCTTGCACCTCCTCAAAGACTGTATGCAAATATTGGATGTCAAATGAAAACAGATTAACAATTTTTTGGTAGTTTTTGCTTGATGTTTATGCAACACATAAAGGCTTATTTATGCTTTACTTTGGACTTTGGACATTGAAATATTCAGTCTATGAGTACTTTTGAAAATTTCATGTATGGATGGATCACCTTCAATTTCTGGTTCAATAATACTGGGATGGGACTGAGATTCATTGTGACTTAAAATGTCAATCAAGACTAGTGCCTGCCCTCAAGCATCTCTTCAGAACAAGATGAAACCTATGTCCCAGAGTGTGAATAAACACAGGATTCCTTCTTAGAGAAAGAGCCTTTCTATGGGAAAAAAAAATGTGAGTTGTACAAATCAGAGCAATTGGTGAGGCAGTTAATTTCCATCTGGTTAAAACTCCTTATCCCAGTGTGAACTGGAAGCAATTAGTTCTGTCAAGAAATTTAAATAGCAGTTTTTTAGACTGATGATAGCAAAAACGTTTTAAATGTCTTTTCACTTGTAAATTCAGTGATCTGCAGTCTTTCATGCAATAGTGCTTTGGGAAAATAGAGCAACAGAAGAACAATTTATTATTTTATCTATGAAAGATTGGATGCTATTATGACTGAATCAAAATTCTTATTCTGCTACTTGTTACTTACATAACTTTAGGTTAAGTATCCTCATTATCTGTACCAAGAGGAGCTCAATGTGTAATGCAATTAGAAGGCCTGCAGTGTGTATCACTTTCTTTATCCTATTCTACCCTTCTTGCAGGGAAGGTGGTGGCTCCACCCTGTCAAACACAATGTCACCTGCTCCCTTCTCAGGAAAGAGTGTCACATGCTCTGCGTTCTGTCGTCTCAGAAGACCTCCCCAGTAAGTCTGCTCCATTTTCCATTATTTCAACCGATTAAACTTTGGAAGTATCAAATCTTTATCAAAGAACACTTTATCAATCTCAAAGACAAGAGCTGCTCATCATAATGATCATTAGGGCACAGCCTGCCCTACATTTTAACTTATTTCCAAATCATACTTATATGCCTTTATACTTAAAATCTTTTTAAAAATAGAATGTGGTTAATGTCATGGGAAAATCTAAACATAATGCTATGAAAGTTGAGCAGAGATAGGGATTCTTTCTGTCTGTTTTTTTCAGTGAAGATTCCCTGCAAGAATTAATTAGTTCCCTACAATGAAAGTTGATTTCTATAAGTAAAAACTTGTATAAATTTGAAAATATCAAAGTGATGAAATTGTCAGTTCCTCAAAGTGAACATGTGATATATTTTGTAAATACAAGAAAGATTTGACAAACTTATATCTTTTAAGACACTCAATGTTATTGTCTAAGTAGCCTCAGATAAGGGGAGAGAAGCAATAAGAAGGAAAACAAAAATCACTCTAAATCACTGGAATTCCAGTGTAAAGTTAAAGAGAGCATTGTTTAGCACTTTGACATTTCTTATTTATAGAATTAGATACATTTGGAAGAGGGTAGCAAGGCACAGTGGAAGCTGCTGCCTGTGAGCATCGATTGTATATGTCTCCTACCCACTGCAGACAAAATCATAGCTTTTGAAAACCTGATTGTCCTCTGTTAAACACTGTAATTTCTAGTACAACTTGCAAATAAATACCAACATGGATTAATTTTGTATTTAAATATTTTATATTCCTTTTATCTTCAGTTGTAGCAAATTTCACATAGACATTATTGTGCCTCAAATTAGGGGAATACTCTAAACCGCAGTAGCCTATAAAGAGTATGTAGGTTATGGTGTTACAGGGAGCTGAGTTAGAAATATTATAGGCAGTCAGACAGGGCTGAGCCCTCAAAGGAGCCAGTGCAAAAGTTCAGATACCATGCAGCCTTGGAAGAGACAATCACCTCCTGCTATGGACCAGATCTCCAGACAAAAGGCAAAGCAAATACAACCACATCCTAAAGACTGATAGTCCAAATAGTTCTCTATCAACCCAAGGAAGTTAGGAGTCAGCATCCCAACCCCTATGTGCAGGGTCACTGCTGTTAAGCATGCCAGCTTGCAAAGTGACTCACTTCCCCTTTTGTTCCTGATTTAATCAATTTTACCGGAGCAATTAATCTTATTGGTTGACCACAGTTCTGTCCTGCCTTATGCCACCTTGTGAGTTTCCATTTTTCTCCAGCTTGAACGCATTTAACCTCATCATTTTATTCTATAAAAGACCCTAGAAAAGACAGAGTCCCTTGGCAACCAGCTCAGGACTCCTTGTATCTCTCTCTCAGACAGAAGCTTTCTTTCTCTCAATAGATACATTCTGCTCTTAACCTCTACTGTTCCTAAAATTTGTCCTTTGATTTCAGAGAACATGAACTCATACCAGACATACAGTAGGTCAAGAGTTTCATTTCCCTATACCAGTGGTAATACTTATGTCTAGTTTATGTGGAACATGGGTTTGTTCAAGCTGCTGAATATATTTTTATTCAGTTAATATTTTATGGTGGGATTGTTCCTTAGGTTGTGATTAACGTCATATTCATTTTCACACGCAATTAGAAAATTGACATTTGTATAGAGAAAGAAAAAAAATTGAAAGCCACAGTAAAAACAGATAGAAAAGGCTAACAAGGCAAAGCTATCAATGAAAGCACTAGCACTACTTTGCTTTAGATGTCTCTCCTGGAAGAGGGGGCAGCAAATCATTCAAGTAATATTTTTGAGAATGAGATTTTTAAAAAAACCCTCCTTTCAATCCCAAATATTGTGATTCTAATAAACCTTGGGGTTTGCAATACAGAATTTGAATCTGACTCTGGTTACTCTACATTTATTTCTATGACACTTTTGCAAATTCTTTTTTTAAATGCTATGTATATCTGTGTTTTTTTAATTTTATTTAAAGAGAAAAAATCAAAACATAAAAAGGGTAGAAACAATACAGAAATTCAGAGAAAAAATAAACAATAAGAAATCACTTGTTGATAAATTACATATTATCTTCTTAGACATAGTCATTCAAGTTACAAAATTAAAGCATAGAAAGTGGACATTCAAACAGTGAGGCTGCAAACAGTTCTGTTCAATGATCCAATAAAAACTTAGCAACATGGTTATCAATCCTACACACTTAAAGATAAATTCAGTTATATCCTTTAGAGCACTTTCTTTTCCTTCTTTTGCTTTTTAAGTCCATTATATGTTTAGTTATATCCTGTTTCAGATTGCTGAATTCCTTACTGATCTGTTTTGCTGTTGTTATTTACTTTTTAATCACCTTATATTATTCTGTTCCTTTGTTTTTGAGTTCTCCTCATCCATTCCCCATCGATCAGATTTGGTGGATTTGGGAGTTTTTTGGAGGTATTTTGTTACTTTGTTATCTATTTTTTTTGAAGGTAGCAAAATACAGCAGAACAAGATAGATCAGAGCCATCAGACAGTGCATTGAAATTGGCACAGAACCTCACAGCAGGTCACCAGGACAACAGCAATAGGCACAATAGTACATCCCGTCCTGTTCACATTAGCTGCTCTTTCAATCAGGTAGAGCAAAATGGAAGGAAATACCAAACTTTTAAAAACAGAATATTGAATAGAGCAGTACCATTAATGAGAACTGAGCAAAACAGTGATAAAAAATATTTGCCTTCAAAGAGATGGTAGAAGGAAATCCCCCTTACTTGCCATACTGCATATGTTCATCCTCCCAAGAGATACTCAGACCTCTGGCTCCCACTTGCTAATGGGGGGATGGGGGATGGATAGATGTTTGATTCTTAGCCCGCGCACTGGCAGGCCCACAGCTGCTTACCAGGATGGCAAGCTGGCTGCCTGTTCTCCCAGCACCCCAAGTTCCAACATGGTGCAGAGCTCAGGAAAGGCCAATCAGATCTGTGTTTATTTCGGTGTTATGAATAATAATACAAAAGGTATGTATTAAAAATGTTTTATAATAAAACATAAAGCAAACTCTTCCTCAAATAAATCATCATAAAATAAAAAAAAACTCATCACATGTATTTTGGTTTATATCTCCATTCAGTGAAGAATACACAAAAGACTACAAGTGACAAACTTTGAATTTTTCTCTGTCAAAAGTAATTCATGTGGGGTATATGTAGATGGATTTAATTAAACTAATTACAAAGAACCATTTTAGTCTAATTATGGAATTTCCAATTATTGTTTAACTACTGCTAGTAGTAGTATTTTCTTACTTATGTTATTTTAAAAATTTTTGTTATCATTTTTATTAACTATAAGTACAACATAAGTGTAACAAGATGCCAAACATGTTGTTTTTCAAGGTCAAACACTAAATTTGAATTTGTGGAAGCAAGGTAAAAATGTCCATTAAAATAATCTGTTATAATCCCTTTATTAACTGTCAGTAAGATAGCTACAATAAAAGCCATGCAACACACAGGTCTGAACTTTATGAGGCATATTGCTATTCTATAGTAATTCAAACTCTTCCAATACACTTTTTATTAAATAACTGATAAAATGTGAGTCAGATTTTGTTTAAACTCTCACTGTGAAAGGAACCTCATAACTTATCTAAGAGCATTTAATCTGTTTGTAACCAAACAAAAAGACAAGTTTATTAGTTCTAGCTAATAAAATTTAAGCTTTCTAAAGACTGCTTCATAATATTTTAGAGAATGATGGTTACAGGCTCAACATAGTAATTGTTGAGATTAAATAGTCAAGTCTCTCCAAAATATTTATTAAAGCAATGACAAACAAAAACTTTACCTTTTACAAAGTTGATTCCAGCCAGGCTTTCTTACATTCTACCTCTTTTTCTAGTGCTATCCACACAACTGATATTGCTTAAAACATGTGCACTGTGAGATGAGATGTTGCATCCATGTACATTTTGGCAAGAGAAGCTGATACACAAATAAAGACTTAATCACATGTTGGAGCTGTAAGAAATATTTTTGCCATTTCCCAATGACTGTAATAGAACTCAAATTCCTTCCAAAATCAGCCTCATCTTGTGCCCTGATCCTTATTATAGCATTAGTGGTCTCTCTCTCTCTCTCTCTCTAATTGTTTAAGCAGGTGAACCACTTTCCCATTGGGAATTTTTTTTTCAAATTGTTTTACCTTTTTAGAATGTTTTGTACCCTGATTCTTACATGGCTAGGTCTTTAGTTAGCATGGTTGAAATCTTAATTTAAACAGATTCAATTAACCACTCTCACCCAAAAGTAATTCACTTTCTTGGTTACTTTTATATGGGTAATTCTGTTTATTTTCCTTATAGCATTTGCCTAAGCTCCATAAGAACTAAATTTTTATTTTAATCCTGTTATTTCTTCTGAAATATTAATTCAGAAATATTCATATAGAGTTTGCCATGTACTATACTTGGCTTTGGGATGTAGCACTGAACAAATAGATTTGTTACTTACCATCACTCCTGGGTATATATTGTAGAAGTGGAATATAGACAGTAAGTAAATAATAAAAAATTAATTTACAATGTGTTCAGAAAGTAGAGGAAGAAAGACACCCAAAGATGAAACAGTCAATGGATACTCAAAGTAGTAGATGGAAATTTAAAGCAAAAAGCAATTTCTACATAGTTTCAAAATATCTTCTTCAACATATTTGTTGATTATTAAGGAAAAATAGTAACTTTGCAATGGAAAATATGTGCAACCATCAGTTTAAAGAGGAGACGAACGCTAATGTCATGAGCAGCACAGGGTGGTGGCACGAAGGACACATTAGTTCTGTGATATCCTCCCCCACAATCCATGGTCTCAATCACGTCACAAAGCATCAGACCATCCCAAACTGAACACGCCTTCCAAAAGAACTGACCAAAGCTTATTAAGGTGGTTAACGGCATCTCGAGAGATAAGAGAAGACCGGAGCTATCACATTGGAGAGGAGCATGGAGACAGGAGGGCTAAACACAGGGATGGAATCATGAATTGGATCTTGGAGCAGCAAAAGGACATTATTTAAAAAACAGAAACTGCAGAAATTTGAAAAATTCTGTGGCTTCCTTAGTAGTATATAACAAAGTAACGTATTGTTTTGATTATTGTTAGTGGTTATATATGATGCTATGGTAAGGGGAAACTGAGAAAAGAGCGTAAAGAAACTCTATCATCATTGCAAATCTCTAAATGTAAAACTGCCTCTACAGTAGGGTTGTCTAAACAGCCCAAAATCCAGTTTTCTGAATTGGGTGGTGCGGCGCCCTTTTCTGTCCATGCCGCGTCCTAGTCCATCCATGCCTTGTGACAATCGCTTCTCCAGGAAAAGGACGCCGCATGTGGGAATTGGGCACGGGGATCTTGAAATGTTTTGTACTGATAATTGTAATTTGTGTAGTTCACATGTGTATGTTTTTATGTAATGCTCAATATGGAGTCGAGGGTGGAGACTCCAGGGGGGTTGCTGGAGGCCCTCTAGAT
>PVLA01007708.1:0-66602 GCA_004027455.1 Hydrochoerus hydrochaeris | reverse complement strand
GGAGGAGGATTTACAAAATTCCTGTGAGACAACTACCCTGAGACACTGGACAGGCAGCCAGAGATGGGCAACTAGGACCCATATGTTACGCCACCGGCCGCCTAAGACAGGCACAGGACCAATTGCTGTCCTGCAGGCCCATGACGGGTAAGGCCTGGTTGGGTACATGTGAAGAGTCCTTGACCTAAAACAGGCGCTGTCCTCGCAGGGACTGCCACTCCCATAAATGATAAAGAAAAGCAATGTAGGGAGCGGCCTAATAATCTCACACATCTCTTCCTCCTGTGCGCCTCCTGTCCTCCTGCGGGCGTCCGGTAAGTCGGATTGCATTTCCCGGGCTGACTAAATGTCAAGATTAAAATGTTAATTGATACCTATTGCCCTGAACCTGGGGCGCCTTCTGCTTGGAGTTGAGGTCAATTAACACCTATTGTTTGGGATTGTCCCTGCCTGGCCCTGGGCCTGGGGCATTTCCTGCTTGGGGCTGGAGGTTGTTGCCAGGGTTGGCAAATATATATTCCAGCTTCTAAAAAATAAAGGCGGATTCAGATTCACTCTCAGACTGGTGTGCAGTGTTTTCTGTCTCTCAATCGCCGACTCCCTGACCACCTTTGGGAAACCCTAGCCCTGCCGCAGCTGGACTCCGGCAGGGTGGTCTTGGACAAGTCCTTTAATTTACCTTGCCTCAGTTTCCTAATCTAAAAAATGGGAATAATAATACTATCACCATCACATGATTTTGTGAGGATTTGAACATACGATACGTATTACGTATTATGTTATCTGGGTTTAGAATTTTGTTTTCCAGAAATTAACTGAATAAAATTTTTGTCAAATTGTGAATAATCAAATACTAAAACCTAGTATTCATCTAAACCAAAGCTGTTCTAGGAACAAAATCAATCTGAAATATTCCTCGGTATTAGATTATTATCAGCATTCTTAGTAAGAAAAATATCAACAGTCAAAATGTAAAATTTTGACCTAGGAGACATAGTTAATAATTTCCTAGCAATTGCAGTTCTAGATTGCTTCTGCAGTCATTATGTGACATACTCACAGTTCACTTTGAATTGAAATTTGTACAAAAACAAGTTTTGGATTTTGTCTTACTCTCAACTTAGTTACCACTGAGGGGATAGTGACATAGTCAGTTGAATTATTTCTCTGTGTTAGGAAAGAGTTAATACAGTATCTCCACTTCAGTCCCTAGACTCCAAGATTTTGTTGGTTTTTGATGACACAATAATATTTTCATAATTTCATAACTTAAACATGGTTTCTATATATTTTCAGCAGTATACTTAAAATGGGCTCCTTCACTTCCAGCATTTTTGTAATCCACAAAATCACTTGAGGGGAAAAGAAACAGTATTTCCCTTAATCTTAGAAATGTGACAACACAGAAAAGCAATTGGCTTACAACACAACACAATCATTTCTCAATTTATTTGCTTCCTTGCTCTTACAGTTCTCACTGCTATATTGACATCTACCCTAGAGTAAAATGAGAGGGTCTTTCTCATATCATGTAATAATGTCTGCCCTTTCAAAACATTTTAATTTAGTTACTTCATCAAATTTCTAGAAATATATTACTTTCTCTATAAAAACTATTTGTTGTCTACCCTGCTGTGTCAGTGTCTTTTGTTCGAGCAGAATTTTAACTTACTGTAACAGTTAAACATGTTACATAAGTGAATGACAAAGTGGTCGCAAAATTTTTATACATCGTAGTTTGTTCCTGGCTGAAAGAAAATTAAAAAAGGGACACACATTCTTTCTGATTCATGTGCATAATTCTGTCACATTATGTGGTTGCATCAGGAATTCCTATAGAATAGGAAGAAAACGCCGCATGGTTGTAATGCATAAATCATTCAAAACCCTCGCCATGCTCCTTTAATGTCAATGAAAGCACATTTTTATTTCTCTTCCATAAATATTTCTTCTGCTAAATTCATTCTATTGTTAGCTGTTTGAAACCAAGAATCTATCAGCCAGTGAATTAAGCTTGAATTCGTCATTGCCCACTGAGTTTTTAGATTTAAAGGTGTTTCGCACTATTTCAATATGTAAAAAAGTACAACCCACAAACCCCAGAAATGTTAAACTACTAATATGATCAATCTTAAAATATATGACGAAAACAATTTAGAAGTTTTTTAGTAATAAATTTCTACATTAAATATCATACCTCAAATTCATTCATACATTGAACAGTCCTCAAAAATATTTTATGTTCATTAAAAGAAGTATGATAGTTACAGTAATCATTTTAATATGATATTTAAATTGAGTTACTATACACATGAAACTATGAGGAATTATGTTTGTGAAACACTATTAAAATGTATTTCTTAAAATATCAATGAGAGCAAAACTATTTCTTAATACCTAATTTTTCTCCAACTACTCTTTGTTCTATATGCATTTTGTAATCAGCCAGGAACGTGTGCAAAATACAATTTGCTTTCTTTTTATAATCCCCTCCCATGCCTCCTCCACTTTTTCTCCTTCTGTAATTCCCCTTTCACCATCTTCATTCTTATTGATATAGTTAATCTCAGCTAATGTCTGTGGCTTATAATGTTTACATTCATTTAGGTTATGTACAAGAACATGGCAGATCTTTATTCTACTTACTTCCCTTTCCTTCACCCCTTGCCCTTCACTTCTTAGATCCTTTCCCACGTTTCTTTAATGCATTATTATTCTTTTTTTAAATTCCTTATTATTCTTGGACCATAGATTTTTTTAACATGGAATTTTTAATTAAATATTAATTTAGAAGAATGTTTATCCTTATAAAATTTTGAAATAGTTTTTTCACTTCAACTTTGAATAATAGGAAAGATTCAAAACACTAATATTCTTATTAAAAATTCATAGTATAACTGGAAAAATGAAATTTAATATAATTTGCGTACATAAGATTAAAACTACTATTAACTGAGACACTAGACAACTCCATAAAATTATATTTAAGATGTAATATCTTTACTATTTTGTTCTGAATTTTTTAATGTTACTAATTTTTTGGTTCTAAACTTAGGTATATACTAAAATATTATGTAACCCTTTGCCAGTCTAGTTATTTGCCAGTCAGTTGCTAATTATCCACCCACAAACTCTTAGCAATTATTTTTATATGCAAGAGTAATAACTTTCAAAATTGATAATTTCATTCTTATAACAATAAATACATCTTCACATTTCAGCAGAGAAAGCGCAGAAGGAAAATTTCAAACCATTATGTGAGAATGGTTAATGATAATTGAAAGTGGAAGTTGAGATATTTCATTTACATAGCAATTTCTCTCTGTTACTTTATTTTACTAAAATACACTGATTGAGTTAGATGGTAGCAGTGTGGTATTGTTCTTATGCTGGCTCGTTATAATTTACAGAGCAGGGAATCAGTAAACTGCTACTCCAGGGCCAAACCTTGCCCAACTTCTTGCTTACCTATTTCTCATTAGTTAAGAGGGGTTTTAAATCATTACAAATTTCCACTTCAAGTGATTATACAGTGATCTACATTCTATGCTCAATTTTCCTCTGACCATAAAGCCTGAAATTATTATTCTCTGCCCCACAGAGGAAACGTTTTCGGACCTTGCTTTCTAGATGACTGGATGCCATATTGTGGTGACCTTTCTGCTATTTAGGCTTACAAAAGCCAAAACCAAAAACAAGTGAATTTTTCCTAACACTAAAGAAGATATGCCACTTCTGGGAAGATGATGGAGCAGTAAGTAGCAGAGTAAAAAGCCTCTCTAAGAGAAACAGTCCAGATGCTGGAAAATAGCATTATGGGGAAGACAAGAAGGAACAAAGTGGGTCCCCTGGACCTAGGAAGAACCTAAAGTGAGAATTAAAGTCCACAGAGAGAGTAAAAAAGAAAAACATAACTGAAGAAGAAGGCGGTAGCTGGCAGTGCCTTCACCCGGAGCTGCACCCACTGTGTGAGAGGAGCTGTTGGAACCTGGGGATGCACAGTCATGGTGACTTTGGTGGCTGGCAAGCCTGAAAGCTCCTGCAAAGAGATGCAGTGGTAGAGGGGATCAGCAGACACAGAGGACTGCACTGGCTGGTGGTGAGTGCAGAGGGCTCAGTTCTCCCATGGGAGAGAGGAATTGGCTGGGATCCATTTTGGAGTTAGGGTGGATACGCCAAGAATCAGAACTACAGCTGGCTCCCTCCAGCAGCTCTTGGCTGGGAGCAGTCCAGTGGACATTGCTTGGATTGAGTCCCACCCCTGTGTGCATTCCAAAAGCCATTGCTGAGGTTCCCCACTGGGAACCAGCTGGAACCATAGTGGACAGCCCCAACCCCGTGCTCGTACTTAAACAGCAATGGTGGGGGCTCCAGCCCTGCTTTCCTGCGTGCACTCTGGCAACCATCATTGTAGATCCCCACTGGTAACCAGCTAGGAGGCAGAGGGCAAGCGCTGTCTCTGTGTGCACTCCAACAGCCACCAGCGAGCCAAACAGTGGCAGAGGAGGCTCACCAAGTGGGATAGACAGTGGGTGCCCAACATGAGCAGAGAGAGCCAGCAGATTCACTTCTACCTGCTGGGCACTGCCACTGGAAAACCCTTTCCTTTGGGCACTCAGCAAAAGCAGGGACACAGCAAGGTAGGCTCTGTACACCTGTAGGCCACTATTAGAGTCCCCTGATTCATTTTGGCAGCCATCACCCACCAATGGCATCAGACAAACATGCCCCTGTGTGCCTGCCACCACTGTGGGAGTCCCAGTGTAGACACACAGGCTGAGACAAATAGCCCCACTTCCACACACTCCCGATCATCAGGGAGATTCCAGTGTAGCTGCACAGGTCTGGAGAAACCCACTCCATGCCCTGCTACCTCCCTGTAATCTGGGGCTAGAGGAGCCCAGGCACCTGTCCTATTTCCCTACACTGTGGAGGGGCAGCCAACATGGGAAGTACCTGGGGCCCCATAACCAGCTTGTTGGGAGGAACCCAGGAGAATGTCAAGACAAAGGAGCAAAAGGAAATCTCAGACTTCTAGCCCACAAAAAACAAATCTGGGAGATACAGTCATGGAAGAAAATGGAACTCACACACCTGAAATCTCTGAGAGGATAGCAACTGAAGTAAGGAAACAACTTCATGAGATTGGAAAAGCAGCCAAATCAGAAATAATGTCTCAGGTAAAAGAAGAAATCACAAACATACTGAAAGAGTTGCTCAGCCTGTCTAAAAGAGGCATAGATAAAAAAGGGGAGCATAGGAAATTGGTGGAAACCTTGAATGAATATAGAAAGGAATTGCAATGCATGAAACAGATTCAAAGAGAGATCCAGGAAATTAAAAAGCCAATCGAGAGCTGGCAAAACCGCTTGAAAGAGACTCAAGATAGACTTTCAAACTTTGATAATAGGATTGCAACTAGCAATCAAGAAAGGAAAGATCTCTCAAAAATAGCAAGGAATGAGGAAGTAACAATTTAATTGCTGTAAGATGACATGAAGAAGCCTAATTTAAGAGTGATCGGTGTTTGTGAAGAAGCAGGGATCAACACAAATGAAATTAAAAGACTATTTACAGAAATAATAGCAGCAAACTTCCCAAACAAAGGTAAATGGATCTGACATGCAGATAAGTGACGCATATCGGACTCCAATTAGCCATAACCAAAGTAAATATACCCCCAGACATATATTAATCAAGATCCAAGAAATTCAACACAAGAACAGACTATTAAGAGCTGTCGGAGAAAACCGATCACCTATAAAGGAAAACTAATCAGAACTACAGCAGACTCCAAAACACCATTAAGTCAAGAAGAGTTTGGAGTGAAGTGTTTCAAACTCCAAAAGAAAACAACTTCCAACTATCTTTCAAAATTGATGGAAAAGCAAGATACTTCCATGATAAAGAACCACTAAGGGAATTCATGACCACCAAACCAGTCCTACAGAGAGCGCTGAAGGATATTCTAGACAGATATAAAGATAATTATCATTCCAGGAGCAGCAGCAGAGGAAGATCACCAAGCAGGACAGGCAACTGAAGAAGGGGAAAAGCGGAGGGCCAACAGCAGGAGGACAGCAAGACAGAGATGAACCAATGTGTGCCAAGTGTAACCATTAATGTAAATAGCCCCAATTCACCAATAAAAAGAAATATAAGGAGAAAAGAAACACAAAGAGAGTAGATCAAGAAACATGATTTATCAATATGCTGTATACAAGAAACACATTTAACTTGAAAGGAACTTCATACACTGAAAATAAAAGGTAGTCAAACAGTTGCTGCATGTCACAGGAGACCAGAAAAAAAGCAAGAGTAACTTGCCCATCAATCACAGAATGGATAAGAAAAATACGGTATTTCTATGAAGTGGAAAGCTACCCAGCTATAAAGTAGGATAATCTTGAGGCTCTTGTAGGTAAATGGACACAACTGACAATCATGTTTATGGACAAAACAGTTTGAACTCATACTCGTGAACCCTAGAATAAGAAATAGAAGGAATTAGTGGGATCTAAAAGCAAAAGGGTGATGGGGAGGAAACACCTGGGAGGGAAAGGTGAAAGCTGCTGTTAATTTCTTGTTGTCTTGTCTTGATCTCTTGTATTATTTTCACAATTTTGGTAGGTGTACCTTTGTTCTGTCTTGTTTTGTTAGATTTTACTCTGTCAGATGGTAGGGGCAGCTATTTTAAATATAATGGGATATATTATGATAATCATGGTTTCCTATTGTACTGGTTTGAGGTCTCATAATACTTTCATTCATTTAATTGGTCTTATTCTGTTTTGTTCTGTTTGATTTTATTATGTGTGATGCTACGAACAGCTATTTTGAAGAAAACAAGACATTACAGCATCTTGTTTTACTACCATCTTGTTTTGAAGGCCTATCATGCTTATGGTTCTTCTGCTTTGATTGGCTCTATCCTGTTGTGTTTATTTGATTGTATCATGTGTGATGGTATGGACAAGTTTTTTGAGGAAAATAAGACATTATAGTAGCTATTGTTCATTTCCTGTTATCTGGTTTTGAAGTCTTATAATCCTTTATCCTTTTGAATGGTTTTATATTATTTTGTTATGTTTGCTATTATTGTGTGTGAAGGTATGCTCAACTATTTCGAAGAAAACAAGAAACATTATGGTAGCCACTGTTGATGTCCTGTTGTCTTGTTGTGAAGTGCTGTGTTACTTGCATTGTTCTGTTCTGATTTACTTTGTTCTGTTTCATTTTGTTTTCTTTTGTTTTCCTCTCTTTAAAATAAAAAATTTTTTTAAAAGAATACATTCCAAAACTAACTGCACTTATGCAACTACTTTAAACCTTCTGATACACATTTATACTATTTTTTCTAGAAAGAAAGATAGTAATTTTTATAAGTACCTCATCTCAAAATCAGGGTCCTTTACTCTTTTTTTCACATATAGAGCACAGTATTGTCAAATCAAATAGTTTAACATATTTAAAGAATGGTACTTAAAAGTATCAAAGAATTTTATCTTAAAATACTAGGTGAAATCTTATGATATATCTAATGGATCTATTAGCATTCACAGACTCTAGAATCCAAATGGTAAAACTATCAATTTTCAAGAAACAAGTGAAAAATCATGTAACATCTCTCTTAAATGGAACAGATAAGTGGAAAAGAAAGCAAGTGGGTAAGAGCTCCTCACAGCTAGTCCATTCAAAGGGTAATTTTGCTCTTATTTTTCCCTTGTGCATATTCTCTGTTTCACTGTCTGATTATTGACCTAAGATCAAAAACAGTTTTGGTAGTCTGGAGTTGTTTTTTTTTTTTTTTTTTCCAGAGAGCATCACTGCTTTAAGGTTAAGTTTCAGAATTAGGAAAGAGAATGACATTAGTGAAATACAAGATTTAGTTTGCTTGGTTTTAACTTGCTTTAATATAAAAGTAGATTTGTCCTTCTGAACATATATTACCACATCAGTTTAATCTCAGACTTACAGGGAAAAATGTATATCTCATATGTATTTAACTAGATGACCTATTTCTTCACTCGGCATCAGCTAAGCTGCAAAGAACTCTTCTTATCGTGAGACCATTCCCTGATTCCATAGACCTGTATGGCCAAGTGATGGACTTGCATGCTATTGTGCTCATTGTATGAAAAACAGTGAATCATGCTAACCACAAAAAGAAAATGTACTCTGCCTCATGAGTTAAAAACCCAAAAGATCAACTCTGTATTATACAAAAATAGAAGCCAATAAGTCATTTATTTATAATGAAGAAAATGTCTCAAAAATGAAGAATCGTAAGAACAATTCAAACAATATTCAGTCGACATCAACTTCAAGACTGCAGGCTGAACAATTAATGAAGACAGATTTATTTTCATATTAAAATAGATTTGATGTTAAGCTTAGTATAGGTACTCATCATGTTATAATTTGTTGGTTAAATGTCTGGGTTTGAAACTTATTTCTCTTAATTAAAGCTGATAATCCACTATGACTTGTGTGTTTACTGCCGCACTAAACATTAGCCTTGAATTGCAAACACTGTGTCACTGAATCCTTACATTTACCTTTGCTCATTCCCTTCTGCTAGTTTAGGGTGATCTGTGCCCCTTCTTATTCCTGCACACTCTTAAATCCCAGTTTAAATGCAATATATGCAGAGAAAGTTTGGGCTTCTCAGATTTGCTCACTTTTCCTTATTTTATGATCTGGTACAGTGTTAGTCTTTCTTTACTACACTGTAAAGTTTTACAGTTAGGTAATTAATATCTGTAATCCACAACAGATTTTAAGCTTTAGAAGGACAGGTTATTTTTTCATGTCTAATTACCACCAAAACTCTGGCATGCATGGTAGTGAGTGGCACATCATGCAATTTTAATAGCCCATAATAGAAGCTTCATTGTGGAATTAACATTTGCTCTCATGGCATAGGCAGTATAGCTCCATTGTACAAAGGAGGAAACTCAGAGATTGTATAATTTGTTTAAAGTCACAGAGATAATGTGTGTTGTAACCATAATTGGAACTCCTGTATTTGTAATTATAGGGTCACTTACAAAGCAGTGTTTTTATATTGAGGAGTGAGGCTTTGCCAAGAGTAATTTGGCATTATGTATTTGGAGACTAGTACCCGAGCACTTTGACCACTGAGACCTTGACTTTGAAAGCAATAAAATGTAAAAAAGATATTGTCAGAGGCTTAAATGTTTTTTCTTACAACATTGGCAGGACTTACACCTACTGAAAAGCTCAAGTACACTAAGCTACATACCAGAACATATAGACACAGACACATTAATCACACACGTTGTATATGGTACACATACACACACTGCAACACTACTTTTATTACCAATATTTATTTGTCATCTGCTGGAGTTATTCCAACTGAAAAGAGGCAAAATTAGACAGTGAGAAGACCTCTGAGTACAATCCCTGAGTTGCTTGCTTTTTCTTGTCACTGGTGTAATTTGTCTTCAGTGTGCTTCTAATCTCACCTGAGTTTACATATACATTCATATGGTTACTATTGATGAGCAAATAATTTCCAAGTTTTTACTATTACTTAAGTTTCTGAATATTCAAGCACAAAAATTATATGACTTGTGTTTTGGCGCCAAATATCTAAGAGAAGAATTACTGGTCATATAGTACATGTACTTTTAACCTATTAAGAAGTGTTCATACTATTTTCCAAGCATTCCATACATTTCAATACATTCCATCTATAGCAGATGAAACATTCTGTTGCTCCACTTCACTTAGCACTTTCAAAAGGTATAAATCTAAATTTTTAAGGGGTTTTCTGCAATCAATTGATATAACATATGTGACAGAACTTTAACGCACTAAAAATTATCACTTAGGTTTAAGAGTCTCTGTGATTATGCTGCTTAGTATTTTACTATTTATTTGCATGATATCCTTAAATGGTCAATTTAGTACATTTTCTTAATCCAGAATTTCATTAATCAATCTTATATCACATCATGTAATATCACATCAATAAAATATCTTCAGCCATCCAAGGGGTTTCTCACAGTTTATTAGAACATTTACATATATAAAATTATATATATATATATATATATTTATGAGAGATATTTTCTACATATACATTCCAGTCTGATACATGATTTTCCAAATATTTGATTCAGTTAATAGCTTTCATTTTTATTTTTTAACAGTAGTTTTGATGTGCAAGACATTTTCTTTGGAAAAGTCTGATTTATCAAATTGGCCTTCATGTTTTTATATCATATTTTTAAAATATTTGCAAAACCCAATTTTAATTGTTTTACTCCAAAATATTTTATTTTTACCTCTTACATTTAGTTGCATGTTTATCATTTTGATGGTTGAAAATCACTTTATTGAATATAGCTGTTCAAATGTTCCTGCATTATTCATTGTCAATATCCATCTTTTCCCATTGAATTATTTTAGCAACCTTATCAAATACCAATTGATCACCCATGTGTAGTTTGAACTCAGATCACTTGTTTATGTTTCTTTGATCAGCAAAAGTATATTTATTCTAATGCATGCAGTTTTATATATCTTTTAAAATTAATGTGTCAGTTTCTCAAACTAGTTTGTCAAAATTAGTTTGTCAATATGTGCCAGATTTTTTTTTGCTGAGATTATCTTGATTCCATAGGTCAATTAGGTGGGAAATTATATTTTAAAATATGATTGTTTCAGTGCATAAACATAGCATAACTCTCCACTACATTAAATCTATAATTTCTATCAGCAATATTTTATTTAAATTTCATATATGCAAATTCCATCAAATTTATTTCTAAAAAATTCTTATTGTTATTATTTTTAAAATTTCTATTATTTGGCAGGTACATATGGAAGGCAATTGATTTTTGTGAACTAATATTTTAAAATGCAGCAAAACTTACTAGTTTTAGTAGCTACGTAAGACAGACTTTTCTACGAAGTAAATTACTTTATTGTGGAATAATGACAGTATTTGTTTGTCTCTGACGTCAGACTGTGAAGTAAATTACTTTATTCTGGAATAATGACAGTATTTGTTTGTCTCTGACATCAGACTGTAAAAATCATGTTAAGAAAATGGAACGAATTAAGAAAATAAAATATTCTCTAATGACTCAGAAATGGGGACCACTCCAGCATGTCTTTATTGCAGTTAGCCAGTCCCATGCCTCTGAGAATCATACTTCACTTAGCACACTGCAAAATGATAAATCTAAATTTTTAAGGGATTTTCTGAAATCAGTTGATATAACACAGGTGAAAGAACTTTTGACACTTCATAAATTTATCACTTAGGTTTAAGAGTCCCTGTAATTATGCTGCTTAGTATTTTACTACTTATTTGCACGATATCCTTAAATGGTCAATTTAGTATATTTTCTTAATCCAGAATTTCATTAATCAATCTTTTATCACATCACGTAATTTCAAAAGTTGTCATAAAAATGTACCACACCATTTCATTAGTTTTATTTCCTAGACATAAGTTTAAGTAAGCTTAATTACTCACTTCCCTATTAAGGTCATATTTTCAACAAGAAGAATGAGGCTCCTTAATTGAAATGGCAATTCATGAAAAGTTTTAGTTCTTAAAGATCCCTAACTTGAACTCCTGACTTCTAAAAATCCAAGAACACTCCCAGGAGATGGCAAATCGTGCGGACCCTCTCCTGTGCTCACACTTCATGACAGGGTTCAAGTCCACACTGCATAATGTCTGTCAAAAGTCAAGGCTACTGCTTTGATTCAATTTGGCAAGTTCCCAACAGACAGGAACAACTCCCAAAAACAACTCTAAAGCATCAGAAAAAATAATGGAAAGAGAAAGGGAAAGACAGTGAGGCCACAGAAATGGAGTTTCAACAGAGACTTCTGTGTGTATGTCCTGTATATTTTTACTACTTTTACCTCTTTTAAAACTTTGTTTCTGTAGAGGAAAGAAACATGGCCGACTAGCTGCTTCATTGTTCTTGGTAAGATAATTAATGATAAAAGAGAGAGAACGATGATTTATGACAACTTGGCAGAAAACAAGACTGATGTCACATATGAGTAACCCTCAAGGGAGTTCATTTTACATAGTGGTTAAAAGAAATATTGAGCTTTCTCATCCCATTGACTTAAACAATTTATGCTAATCTTTGGTGATATAAGTGGAAGTTTTGGTTCATAGCTGTGTTGAAATGGTTATATTTCATAATTAATAAATGGACAGTCTCAACAGAGTCAGCAGGGCTGGGTGCTTTTCCTCTGGTAGTTGAATTAATTTGCTGTTCCTCCAATGCCAAGTTTCCACCACATCAAGCACTTTCTAAAGCAATTCTGGTTCCTTTTAAATGCTCTACTGAAAAAAATTGATGATGAAAATAATAATATCCTTCAGTTCAGCATCCTGAGTTGTTTCATCTTTAGCAAACAATTCTCTCGAGTCACTTTTCCCTCTAATTTGTCCTGTTTCATTCTTGTTGGAAAGCACAGGACAGAGGCATTTCAAGTTTTTCCAAAGCTTCTAAGTAAGATCTTCTTTTGATGGAATTGATTTGGAAACCACTTCAACTCACTGGGGAGGCCTTTACAAGTTTACTAAGAGCTGTTTCTGATGTGACCTTAAAAATAATTCTTTAAATTTTCCACAGTAGGAAAACAAATATAAATTCCCTGAATAACATTTTTTTCCTTTTTTGGTAGAGAAAAACCAGCTCTGTAACTCCTCCTTTTTGTTAAGAGTTTTCTGTCTTGTCAACAAAAATCATAATTGCTATATAGGTGTTTAATTTTAAAAGAAAATTTAAGAATCCATTCTCTCTGGATAGCTTCCAAAAGAAAAGAAAATGTCTCAAATGTGGAAAATAGCCAGCAGAACACAATTAAAATTTGAGAAGACACTTTGGGAGGATTTATTTTTTTGGAAAGTCTTAGATTTGAAAATTGGAATACATTGCCTAATTAATGTTTAATGCTGGCAGACAATTGCAAAGGGGAAAGCAGCCAAGCTTCAATGGCACTTCCCTAAAGAGAAACAGAAACTTCATAATCAATCAACGTGAAGCATTTATGATGCAGTTTATTGTATGTTCATGATTATGCTTTGTGTTCAGGGGAATAAAAAAGGATGAAAAAACACAAGCCTTGCTGCATAGAAAAGACAACACCGAGTGATTTAGATGGCTTATCTTTATGTCAGTGTCTCCTGACCTCAAATTCAGAAAAGGAGCTTCAGTAAAACAAACAATTTGAACTGACTTTCAAAGATTATTAGGGTCAAGACTGATGGAAGTAACCATAGGAGCACATTCATGGAAGGCGGAACCATAGGTTCACTCCTAGGGCCATTGGTTTAGCCGTAGATTCTGCATGCTTATCATGTAATAGTGGGAAGTTAGGTTGTGTCAGGTACATCGAAACTAGAAGACATGTAGATATTTTATGCAAGGCTCAGAAGGCTACTAAATTATTTGAAGCAGAGCAATGGGGCAGTAAACCTGACATTTAAGGTTGAGATGGAATAAAATTATTGTAGACAGAGAATGGTAATTGAAACTTTATAGTAATTTAGGAATAAGAAATGCAAGTGTAACTAGTGTTACAGGTTCACAGTCAAAGAGTTAAAAATAGAAATGAATGATATTGTGAAGATAAAGATGATTGTTGACTCACTGAGAATAGAGAATTAAATAAAGTAATTACTTCAAGATGAGTTCATGGAATCTGTTTTACAAAGCAGAGGAAATGATAGTACTTTACAAAAAATCAGAAAGGTTTAAGTAGCCATTTTAACAAGGATGTGGAGGAATGTTAGCGTACAGGGTACATAGCTGAGGTGGTAGGAGAGAAAAGAGGGACCATATGGTGGCTTTTCTTCCCATCACATTCATTTTGGTTTGATGGGAAGATATTCAAAGGATGATAGCTAAATGAGAGTTGGAAAAGATGTAACATAACATATCTTAATTCTTTTTATTCCCCTTCCCGCCCACTTCCTCATCAATGGAATCCCTTCCCATTTGCAAAAGATTCACCTTCCTGTTTCATATTGGCTATTTTTAAAAATTATTTATACTCTGGGTTCCTCATGTAAGAGAAGTTATACAATATTTAAGATTGTGTATTTGATTTATTTAATTTTTATGTTATGGTTCCAAGATACATGTATCTATCCCTGAAAGTGAATACAAATGTTATGTACTGAAACATGTAAAATGAAAAAATTTAAAAACAAAAGGAAGATATAGAGTAAGAGGGAGGAATGACAGACTATTTGGGGAACCATAAGACCAACCAGCTGCCATGAAAGGAATATTCTATAACATTTTTTATGTTTTTTAATCAACCTGCCATTCTATTTTTTTAATTATTATTTTGAAGGTAGTAAAGTACCACAGAAGAAGACAGAACAAAGCCAATTGAGACAGTGTAGTGAAATTGGTACAGAAATTCACAACAGGTTACACGGACAACAGTAATAGTAATAGTGTACTGAACTGCTTAGATCTGTCCTCTTTTGTTTTATTCTCTTTTAAAAAAAACAGTAATAGGTACCATAGTATATCTCATTATCTTCACAATAGTTGGCCTTTCAAGCAGGTATAGCAAAATCAAAGGAAATACACAACATTATAGAACCTATCAAAACAAAATATTGACTAGAGCAATACCATTAATCAGAACAAAGCAAAATAGTGATAACAATATTTGCCTTCAAAGAGATGGTAGAAGGAAACCCCCCTAATTTGCTATATGACATACGGTCAACCTCCCAAGAGATGCTCAAATTTCTGGCTCCCACTTGCTAACGGTGGAGGGGGATGTTATGTATGATTTGGTAGGCTTACCGCCCCTTACCAGGGAGGCAAGCTGTTGCTTGGTTTCCCAGCACCCTAAATTCCAACATGGCGCAGATCTCAGGAGATACTGGTGGTTCTCTTGCTGTTCTATTAATTAATCTTACTTTTGTGACATCTGTCTTGCCTACCATGTAAGGCTGTTGACTAGTTCATATACAAACAAACTTATTTTCAAAGTAGTAAAAGATTATACAAATGTGTGTATTATTGTTATGTCTGCTATCATTTTATTATTTTTCCAAAAATCTACTGTTACAGGCAGCTGAGCTAGTTAGAAATATTATAGGCAGTCAGACAGGGCTAGGCCTTCAAAGGAGCTGGCACAGAGGACCAGATGTCTTGTAACCTCGGAGGAGACACACATCTCTTGTTGTGGGCCAAGTTTTGGGACAGAATGCAAAACAAATGCAACCACACCCTTAAATATAATCCTTAGAGATTAAGTCTGGATCACTTTGAGAAGTCAGGGCTCACCATCCCAACCCCCTATAGGAAGAGTCACTGATCCATAAAGAATGCTGGCTTGCTACATGACTTGCTTCCCCATTTGTCTCTGATTTGGTCAGTTTTACCTGAACAACTAAACAGCCCACAGCTCTGTCCCACCTTGTGACCATCTACCTCACAAGTTCCCAGTTTTCCCCACCTCACCTCATGATTTTACTCTATAAAAATCCCTAGAAAATACAGAATCTTTGGCAACCCACTTGGGACCCCTTCTCTCACTCTCTCAGAAAGAAGTTTTCTTTCTCTCAATAAATATTTATGCTCTTAACCTCTGTTGTTCTTAAAATTCATCCTTCAATTTTAGAGAACATGGACTCCTTCTAGACATATAGTAGGTCAGGAGTCTTATTCCCTACATCACTACTATATCCCTACTCATTAACTGTGAGCTGCATAAAATAACTTCCTACAAGGAGAGCTGTATGTAAAGGAAGAAAGGGAAATAATAATGAATAAAGCTGAGAAAAATTAGCTAAACCAAGTGATCGAGGTTGACATTGGCAGTAATAAGTTATGCTCACACACACTCTAAAGTATGGTGAAATCTATTCTTTATCTCTGCTATTACCCTCCTCTAAACACATAAGCACATAGCCCCAGATAACAAAAGAAGACAGAAATAAAAATTCAATTTCCAAGCATTCTACAAAATTCTCAAAATTTCAAGATCATCAAAAATGAAGAGTCGAAGAAAGTCACAGTCAAAAGAGCCTAAAGAATCTGTGCATTCAAAATGTAATGTGGTGTCTTGGATGGAATATTGGAACAAAAACATTATGTACAATCTAGGGAGATCTTATTGTAGTATGGAATTTGTTTAATAACAAAAATTTTATCATGTATGATAAACTTTACATGTAAGAGCTGTTCAAAATATTACCATGTGTGTTTAAATTTAAAAATTGATTATAGTAAATGACATTGTCATTAATCTTTCTTAAAATACTGTTTCTAACCTGAAACACAATTATTGCATTATTCTTGCCACTTTCTGAAGCATTCTGTAATTCTTAACATTTTATTGAGGTGTGAACAAAATATAGTGAATACTGCTACCCTATGCCACCCAACGGAAAAGCAGACACATAAAAAAATTGCCACATGTTCTCATCCACCTTATTCACTGGACCTGGCACTGTGCAACCTCTGGGACTTCCTGAAAAGTCATAATGACCATGAAGAATAAAACTTTTGAAGGAATTTAGGACAAATGTATAAGTATATTTGGAGTGAGGGAAATAACTGACAATGTATCTTTTATTATAAGAAATTTTCCATTTAAATATTCACTGTATTTGTTGAGCATACCTTTTACCACCATAGGATATTAATAATAAAAAGAAATTAGATGTAGGGAATGTGGAAACTCCCTGCACTATGTGACTTTTCTCAAATTTCAAGATTTTCTAAATTTAAAAATTATCATTTTTTAAAATATTTAATATAAAGAAGCAACAAAAAGCTTGCAAAAGGAAGGTAGAAGGGAATAACACTTTAAAAAAGTAACAAAATTTAATTTTTAAAAAAATTTAATTTTTAAAAAAATTTCAATGCAAAATTCCTAATTAAGAAATATACTCATGTTCAACCAGCTTACAAATATTATCTACTGCTCATAAAGATCTCTATGGTAAACCATAAATTTTTGAGATTTAAAGCTCAATAGGGTATTTTTAAAATGTCCTCTGAAAAGGGTAAAATGGAGATTTTAACTTAACTGTTTTAAAGTAATGCTTTTTCTCTAAAATGCCACTTATATAATCTGATATGACTTACTATGTCTTTATTCAAATAATATTTATATTGCAAATGCCTTCATGAATTTATTCTTCTATAATGCTGAAGAAGTGGAAGAGGAAAGACACTTTTCAAATCTAAAAATAATATGTAATTATAATTTTACCATTTACTATATTCCTTTGGATTAAAAAATTTATTTGTGCTTAGTTTATTATTCAGACTATAATTATTCAGATTTTTAATTATTAAAAAAGATTTGACTAAAGAGTTATTTATAGAAGTTAACCCAACTACTTAAATAATCCCCTGAAAAATTACTATTCTGTCTTGAATACTCTTTTTTCAAAATTAGAATATAAAAAACACATTAGAATATAAGAAACACTTGAAATTACAGTTTAACTTTGCTTCCTGAAGCCTCAGGGTCTGGTGAGAAAATGGAAACAACTGCAAAACTTAAACAAGCATATTTTTTTGCCTGTTAAAATTTGCAGCTAGAACTAGGAGCCCACAAATTAGGTGTTTATGGCTCCAAATCCAAACCACTGTTAAGTTTGAAATAAAAATTAAGCCACAGACAAAATTTTTCCTCCAAACAGAATGAAACTGACTGTTGAATAAGAAAGAGGATGAGACACCTGGGCAGATGAGACGGTATTAAAAGTAAAGCCCTGTAACCCAGTTCTTCAGGAACACTTTGCAAAGCTCTTGGGAACTTCCCAAATTCTCCTCGACTTAGAATAATAAATTTGTAAGAGATTTTAGTAATCATGTATTCCATTCCCTTCATTTGAACACGATAAATTTGAGGTATACAAAGATCAAATCTTCTACCAAAGGGCACAACTGAGACTGAAGTCTGCAGTCTCTTAATTTCTATTCAGTGCATTAGCTTTGCATCTACTTTCCACAGTTGTTTCTAGCAGATGGTAAACTGTGGAAGTCGATTACCCCATGAAGAACTCTGAACCACCGTGTAAAGGCTTATAATCTACAGTCTCTTACTATAGACATAATGAATTATTTAATGTTAAAATGTAATGTAGTTTAAGCTGAATTTTCTCTAATTACCTGATATCATGCAATACTTTTTTAAAAAAAAATTACCACTTTTAAAAAAAAATATTACCACCTTGAGGAACACTGTTAGATAAAAATTATGTTTTTGGTTTTCAATATTAAAAAGACCCACCTAATGGACATGATTACCAGTAGGACCTAATTTTCAACATTGCGCTATTTCCAAACATCTCTTATTCTTTTGACTTTCAATGGCTGTAACATTTCAATGTTCTCACTGGAAGTTTTAAGTTTTAAACATGGATGGATACATAAGAAGTACAGGTTATACTCTAACTAGAGCAGAGGAGGGATTTAATACAGGGTCACTGAAAAAATAATAAGAAATCCATAATCCACAAAATAAGTTTCTACTTCCCCAAGTGAAGATCATTGTAATGACCAATGACTAAGATCAGCAATTTCCTCAGTGAAATTTCAAGATTGTCATATTTTATGCATTCCATGAATCTAATAAATGAAATATAACAAAAACTCATGGCCTGTTGATGAGTAACAACAGATATAAAAAATAAGTAGAAGAAAGAAAGACATGCTAAAAATTATCAGAGTACATCATAACTATATCAATACATGCTATTATCTAGGTGTTAAATTTCTGTATATGTACTGGAGTAAAAATGTTTGGAAAACAATTGATAACATAGTTCAGAAAGGAAATTTAAATATTTTAAAATATGTATACAGTTCAAATTACTCTCAAAAAGCATAAGTATAAAGATCTGGAAGCATACCCTGGTGGCCAAACACTTGCTAAGTATGTGCAAGTCCCTAGGTTCCACCTCCAGAAACACACACATGCACACACACATGCATACATACTACACACACACATACACACACACACACACACAGGCATAAACACACATCATAAGCACTGAATTGTTTCTATGGAGAAGAACACTAACCTTTGCACTAAGAAACAGATTTTGAACTATATTACATCAAGCTGCATTATACATTATTTAAACAATGTAGTATGGAAATAGTCATAGAAGAGATAATAAGTTGGACACATCAGCCATGTGCAAGAGGAAGCAATACACCAGAAGGAAGATTGAGTCACCAATATGGAGCATCTTAAACACCCAAATCTGTAGAATAGACTAGAATTACTAGAAAACAAATGTTTTATTGAAGACAAAAGTTAAACTGAGGCAGGGAATTCAGAAAATGCCAGATCTAAGTTTCATTGTCTGGTCAACTTCAAACACAGCATTTAGGATTAATGACCAAGATCTAAGTTTAAGGAGAAAGTCTACATTAATAAGGGTTTGAAGTACTAAAAAAGAAAGGAAATGATGCACCAAATCAGTGTAATTCCAAAGATGAGTATATTTCAAGGAAGCAAAATCACAAAAAAGAATATGTGGAGTCAAAGAGAGCTCAAGCCAAACACTTGAAAGTGAGTAAACTGAAGTGCAAACTTGGAGGCGTTCAGCAACCAGGAAGAATGGATCTGCAAAAACAAGGAGACAAACTGCATCTGAAAGTGAAGAGGACCAACAGGTATCCATCCCTTAATCCCAAATATCTACTTGTTAATGTTCCAATTGTCTTAAAATTTTAAAACTTTTGTCATCCCTACTGCAAAGCTAGAATTCTTAACATGAAAGGTTCTATTTCTTAAAATAGACATTATAAAATCAGCAAGTAAAGCCTAACATTTTCAACTATAAGATTATAAGCAAAGATAGAAACAAGTGGCATGTTTCATGATATATAAATACTTACAATAAAAAAATAAAACCAGTAGCATGAAATAGAGGGAGAAAGCAAAAGTGTAAAGAACGGATAAACAGCTAAAGCAAATATGGCAGCTGTTGGCAACTAATAGTGGACTCAAATAGTCCAGTAAACCTTACAATGGTTCATTTCAAATAATATTCATAGAGATAACACTGACTCCTTAAAAATGTGATATTATTAGAGAAACTAGCATTTCACAATTATGCAACATAGGTATTATACATATTATCTTATTTAATTCTTCTGCAAATATACTACTCTTAATTCATACTTGCTTTATCTCTTGTTTATAAACAAAGGATTGCATGCCTAGAGATAAGCAGTTTAACTACGACTCTCTGGTTAATAAATGGAGATGATATTTGAACTTCAGTGTTTCACCAAAGTTTATTCAACTGTTCCTCTAATTCTAAAATTTTTTAAGAAAATTTATTTCTTTGTGTTAGAAATATTGCACATCATATGTAACTTCTTTGGGAGTTATAATCCATCTAGGTTAAAGAGATGTGAACACACGAAACACAAATTAATTTCAGAGATTATGCAATTCAAGGTTGGCGATGCTGTGGTAGCTAAAAGGAACCAATCTTTATATGAAATTTTGGGATTTAACTCTTGGATAGAGGGCACATTTGAATGGATGTAGAGCAAGAAACACATATCTTCATTAGGGAAATAAAGAGGCAATGTGGAAGCCAAGAAATGAGAGCCAGAAAACAAATCAGCATTTTGTGGAAGGAAATCTTAAAGATGTTTGTCTTGTATGCATAGAGACAACCAGGGAACACGAACCACACACTGAGAGAGAGAGAGGGCCATGTTACCGACCTCTGAGTCTAGAGTCAGAAATTTTTGTATCAGCTTATAAATAAAGGAAGAGTAATAAAATTGCATGTAAGAATATTCAGTGCTTTTAACGAAAGCATTCCCAAGGTTTCTCAAATGCACAAATTCCAATGTGTATAACATTTTAATGTTATTAAAAATAGCATAAAGTTTCCCTTCTTATTGATTAATAAGGTTCCACGTAAATAACAAGTTGAAGGGCAAATGTGAATCTGAGATGGATTCTCAGTTTTGATAAAATCTGCTGACAAGGGATCTGGCAGGAAAAATAGAAACCACCTAGTTTAAGACTGTACTCTCGCTTTGATGCCAAGTTTTTTTTTTTCTTTATAAGTTTACAGTGCATAATGTTTGCATTCGTCTTGGGGAATTCATATTTTTGAATCTGATAGCATTTATAAAAAAGAACAGATATTTCCCTTCATTTGCTTAGTAAATACCTATAACAAATATGATGCTGTGTTTAATGCTAGGAATACAAGTACAAACAAAACACCAAAAATGAGGAAGAAGATAAAATTACAATTGTTCCTTTATAAAAAGAAGATACATAATTCCTGGCTAGACTGATCAAGAAAAAGCTATAAACATAGAGTATCAATATCAAGACTTAAAGACATTAAAAATAAATAAATAAATAAATAAATAAAATAACTTCAGTATACTCAATAATTTAGATAAAATGGGGAAAGCCTTTAAAAATGTAATTTATGAAGTTGCCACACAATGAAGTATAAAATATTAATAACTAAATCTATCAAAGAAATTTCATTTTGATGCTGAATTATTCACAAAATTCTCATCTCATATGAATTTGATGGTAAATTCTATCACATATATCCCTAATCCTAAGAAAGAAATAACATTAGTATTATTTGAACTTTTTCTGAAGATTGAAAGAAGAAGCATTTCCCAAAGTATTTTATTAAAGTCACCATGATTCTCCCAACTAAAAATCACTCCCCAAAAGGCTACAGTTCAATATATTTCATGAATATAGACAAACAAATCATGAACAAAATATCAGAGACTTGAATTCATAAATTTATGAAAAGGATAATTCATCATAAATATGTATTCCAGTTTTATTAGCATTCAAAAATCATTATAATTCACCATATTAATAGATTAAAAGAGAAAGGACATGTGATCATTTCAAAGGTTCAAAAAAGGTCCTTGATAAAATTCAGTACCTGATTGTAATTCATTATATGAAGTAGGAAATCAATTTGATAAAAGGCATCTGTGAAAATTTATAATAATCACACTAGACGTGAAATACTAACATATCCCTCATATTTAGAAGGAAAGGAGAGGTTCACTTTTACCACTCTGTTCATAGTACTTAATGTCCTATGAAGACACAACAAGGAAATAAAATCCATAAAGTTTCTAATGTAAAAAGTATCTCCATATAGAATGAATATATGTTTAGACAATATTAAGAAATATACCAAAATACAACCAGAATTATGTTACATTCTGCTTCCAGAAATACTTAGACCAAAATTTCTGGCACCGTATGCTTTTGCAGAAATTTGCTAGTCCCCAGTGCGTACACATGCTTGTATCTTTTTCCTTAATGATGGATAATTTTGCTTGGTTACCTGGTACATTTCCTCTCTCTTTTCCTCTGTTTCTTGCAGCATGAAAAGTTAAAGCAGTCAGACAAAAAGGCTATGTCTATGTGTTCTAAAACAACCCCAGTTGCATGCCCAATCTATAGCCAGCAGTAGGCAAACAGGAATGAGTGAGTTTTCAGGATCCTCTAGCTGACAGTCTTTGTCCCAAAGAACACTGAGTTGGGCAGACATAAGCCACTCAGAGAGCTCTTTACAAATAGCAGTTTCATGACAAAATAGCTGTTTCACTGTGTGAAGTCACTAAACTGAAAGATTATTTGCTTAGTTCTAAGCAATGGATAATCAGAGCAATAACTGACAGATGTTTTTAGCACAGAAATAAATTAGAAAGACAATACTCACAAGTCAAATGGACTTTGATAGATTTAACAGTACACATACCACAGTGTTGGTTGGTAAATTTTATAATAAATGACTTACAATATTAGTATTCCAAAAAGATTAAAACAAAATCTTTAGGAATAAATTTAGCAAGCAAAATGGAGAATCAATTCACTGTTTCTTGGTTAACTGAGGCTATTACAACAAAATACTATAACTTGGTTGGCATAAACAAGAGAATTTATTTTCTCCCAGATTTGCAGGCAGGAAAGTCTGAAATCAAGTTGCCAGTTCAGGCAGGGTCACATGAGGGTCCTTTTCCTAAATTACCAAAGACTATTTTATCAACATGTGTTTTCCTTGGTCTGTGCACTTAAATAAGAATTATTAAGCCCACTGGTACCTCTTTTTATAAAAAAAAATTCTCTCATAACAGAAATCTTACATATAGACTTAATTAATTTCCCAAGACCCCATCTCAAAATATCATCCCATTAGAGATTAAGGCTTTAACAAAAGAATTTTGGTGAGTCAAAAACATTCAGTCCATTCAACATTAAAAACTATAGAAGTTAAGAAAAATAAGACATATGTAATGTTCATGGATTAACAGTCTGTTCTATCATTTCTCTTCATACTTACTTAGGTATGAAATGCTATCTCAATATATCATCCAATTTTTTTTTTGTATCAGGAATTGAACCCATGATTTCATGCTTGCCAGGCAGGCATTTATGCCACTGAGCTAAATCCCCAGCCCTATCATCAAATTTGTGTAGCAATTAATCATCGAATTTGAGAACATTTAAGGAAATGCAAATGACATACAATAGCACAACTTGAGAAAGAACCTAACTGAAGTATGTACTAACTGGGATACTAAAAATCCATCACATAATCAAGACAGTTATCTAAATATCAAAAAAAAAAAAAGGATCAGAAGTGAAACAAAATCAGAGCCCAGAAGTGGACTCACTTAGTCATTTAATTTCTGAGAAAAATTCCAAGACAATTCAATGGGGAAGAGAAAAACTTTTCAGCAAATGGTGTTTCACAGCACACTATTCATTTATGAAAAACACGTACCAAGCTCTGCCTTGCAGCATGCACAGCAGTAATTCGCAATAGATCACAGACCTGATCATAAAAGTTAAGCTAGGTAAATTTCAGGAGAATATGTAAAGAAAGTATTCATGATTTCAAGGTAGACTAATATTCCTTAAATAGGTCACAGAATATCAGAATGATTAGTAAAAACTAACAGTAATTAATTAGACTTGCTCAAAATCAAAAATTTCCAAAAACCACCTTGAAGAAAACAAATCATCAATCTATGTATTGAGAGAAAATATTCACAAAGCATTTTTCTGACAAAGAGTTCCACTTCAAAATGCACAAAGAATGACAAGCTAAGGACCAATCACATATGACACAGTGTTCAACATCATTAATCATTAGGAAATGTAAGCCAAAACCATAATAAAATGTCAATATATATGGCCAGAATGACTAAGATTAAAGACTCACAAGCCCAAATTTTGTCTAGGATATGGGACAACAAGATGTTTAATGTAATACTGTAGTAATATAAAGTAAAATTACTAAAAAAATTGACATTTTGTTTTAACTTACACATTACATAACATATTCACATGGTGCTTAATCTTTTTTAGAAATAATGCAGAATTTCAAAAAATAACAGTAATAAGTCACTAGTTGATAAATTACAAATTGTTATCTAAGAAAACGTTGTTCAAGTTACAAAATCAAAGCATAAAAATGACAGCATAAACCATTCTGTTTGATGAACTAACAAAAGCTTAGTAGTATGGTTATCTATCTCACACACTTAAACATACATACAGTTATATGTGTATCCCTACAAGTTGTTCTTCACTGTTAAGCATTTTCTTTCCCTTTAATTATTGCAATATCTATTGTATGATTTTGCATCTTATTATTCTTTCAGCTTTTTGTTATTATTATTTATTTTTTACACTAAAGAGACATATAATATTTAAAAATGTGAGTTTGATTTATTTCACTTATTAGGATAGTCTCAGGTTGCCTCCATTTACCTATAAAGGCCTCAAGATAATCCTTTTTTATAGCTGAGTAATATTCCATTGTATAAAAATACCACATCATTTTCATCCATTCTGCAGTTGATGGGCATTTATTTGGGTTTTTTCCAAGATTTAGCTACTACAAATTGTGCTTCTGTAAACATGGGTGCACATACATCATTGAGACATGATCTTTTCAGTTTTCTGGAAAATACTCAGGAGGAAATATCTGGATTGAATGGAACTTCCAATCCTGGTTTTTTTGAGGAATCTCCATACTGACCTCCACAGTGCTGCAACATGGTGCTTCATCTTACACCTAGTATATGATTCAGTGATGCCACTTCTAGGAACTTAAGCTTACAAATGAAAGCTTACATAGACAGATGTTATTTAAGAATTTTATAGGCATTTTATTCATAATATTTCCAAACCAGAAAGAATCTGTTATTAGAAAAATTGCTAATGATACTGTCTTCTAGTCATGTAATAACCAGTCCTTGGTAATTATGAAAAATAAAGTAGTAATATGCTAAAAAAAGTTAACTTTTGAAATCAAATGTTAACTTTAAAAGGGTCTTACACAAATCTTATTCTGTATAAATCAATTTATATGAAGTTTTAAAATAGATAAATTAATCTATGCCATAATACCTAAGACTAGTGATTTCCTCTAAAGTAGAAAGGACAATGATTGTCTAGGCAGAAGCAGGAAACCACTTCTTGGAGGATCATAATATTCTACATCTTGATAAGAATCTGGGTTATGTAAATATGTGCATTTTTCAAGTCTTATCAAGCAATGTAAGTAAATACATTTTTATGCATTGTATGTATGCTGTATTTAAAATACATAAATACATATTTGTTATACACATATACTCAATGTACAAATATTGAGTTCTAGCTAAGATTATGCCTGCTCAGATATTTACAACTAATTATAAATTTCATTTAAAAACAAATTGATGAATAAACAGATGAACAGTTATACTGGTATGTACAAAAGCAAATCTAGCAAAAGTATTAATTACAGAATTCTAGTTTCAGACTTATGTCCATTACCTAATTCTTCCAAATTTTCAAGATGTTCAAATTTTCCAGAACTAGGAAATTTTATTGTTATGAAAAGTCTTTAAAAGGGTTACAAAAGTATATAATAATGGGATTTGATGGATATAAGAATAAATTATATTTTAAGAGTCAAAATTTCCATTCTTATTGAGCCAGAAATGCAAAATAAATATCTTTGGAAGTGGTTTTAATCTAATTAAATTAGGTGATTTCTGTGTCCTAAGGTCTCACCACTCTGTGAAGCAGCATCTCAAAGCAGTTGAATTCTGGCTCAGTTCTGCTCCCTTCCCAGGAATTACTTCAATGCTGTGCTTGTAACACTCACCACTATTTGCTTTCTTCACTTCTTCAGCATCTGCTTCCTCAGTTAACTACATAAATGAACAAAAGCAGGACTCAGGCTGTCTTGTTTGTCTTTATAATCCCAGTTCCTAGGACAATGTCTGTGCATAGCAGTAAACAAGTGCACATTAAATTACGTGTGCTAAATATTAGAGAAAATAGTGCCTTAATGGAAAAGTAGAGACATGCAGAACAACTTTTTCTTTTCCTCAGAAATTCCTGAGCTGTTTAAGAAGTCATCCAAACTAATTGATACCCCATTTAAGAAAAGATCATACAAACTAATTGATACCCAAATATGTAAATTAACATAGAGAAATGTACCATAAGAGCTTTTTCTCAGAAAATTTAAATGCACAAACTGGCTGATTTCCAACTTTTATAAAATCTAACCCAAATTATGACTATCATTTCACTCCCTAATTTTTTGCCTAATTTCTTCTCTGGCCTGCTCCTGTATGGTCAAGGTACAGCACAATTTTTAATCACAAAGTTAAGCCTATTGTTAACATAATTCTGATTTTTAAGAAACACACAAAGGAATAAGCAAATAAAACCAAAATAATACCAACAGTGACAATGCAGTGGCTTTCAGTATTAGCAGGTTAAGGAAAATCAGCATATACCATAGAAAAAAACTGTTATTACTTTGGATCATATTCACAGCATGGGGTTTAGAGAGCCAACAGCAAAAAGTCTTCCTCGGGAAATTTATAAAAAGAAACGCCTTTCCAGGAGAGGAGATGGTTGTTAAAAGGCAAATAAATTCTCTGGTGCAATGATCACATGAGAAGATTGATGTTGGGGGCAGACATATGGCTCACAGGGGAGGAGAAATGAGGTGGAGGCTCCCGCTGCTGGAGCAAGTGTTGCACTAATTAGATTTCAGCCATGTGGCCCACACCATATTTAGATGAAAATTATCTTAAAATATACCAAAGGGGGAAAAAAAAAAACAGAGGCACAGGTAAACGATTTCCAGCCATGATCATAATGAAATTAGGATGGAGCTAAACTGAGACTTTGATAAAAATTTCATTGCCAAATAAAAGCAATTTTTCATGTGATATTAAAAGCTTACTGAAGGAAGTGCATATGGACACTGTAGCATAGACACAGTGGCAACAGATTATCACTTCATCATCTTTTTGTACTCTTTTATGAAGGCAAATACAATGATACTGAGGAATCCCCACACTAAGTATGTAGGTCATCTTTTTATTCACTATAACAATTGTCTGAATCAGTCATTGAACATAAGATGAAAAGAAGTCTGAGAGACTAGCTGACTTACCTAAGGGGAAGTACCTGAAAGTATCAGAACCAGCGTCCAAATTTAGGGTGTCCGATTGCAAATGTATCTAATCCTGTGCAATGTGCTGTGTTTTGTTTTCTAAGCACTAAGAAACAGTGTAAGAACTAGCAGCTTATAACATTCAATGCAAGGAAATAAAACTAATACCTGCAAATGTTTTATGATATGTTTGCTTTTCAGTGTTTTGAGGAAACAGCTTTACTTATGGCCTTGACCATCAAGTCCAGCACTTAAACTAGGTTAGATGCTTGTGGTGAGATCTTGTGTTACATTTTCAGCTTAAAAATCTTACACTCAGGGACCTTTCTCTACTCTAGGCCATTTTTTATGTTCCCTGAGTAGAAATGCCATGAAATCACTTTATTTTTTATAGTTTTAAACTGCACTACTGACACAGGCTCTTATAGCAGTAAGATTTAAGGGACATGTTCAAGGAGTGAGGAAGTAAAAGATTAAACTTCCAAACTATTTGTGAATAACACTTCACATTTTAGATGCCATGGCATTCAGAAAGAATACTCACAAGCAAAGCTTCTAGAAAATTGCTTTAGAACAATTTGAGTGGCTACATATATTTATAACTGGTGAAAATAACTTGGTCTAGCTTCTGTCTCTTATACTATTAATAAAGCACTAATTTTAATTAAAAAATTTTTTTTGTATCAGGAATCGAACTCACAACCTTGTGCTTTCCAGGCAGGCACTGTGCTGCTGAGCTATATCCCTGGCAATGCTACTATTAATTGTCATGAATTATCTAATTTCTTCCAATTGCTTTGACTATACAATCAATTTTAAATTTTACTTCTATATAAGAATAGTGTTTATTATCTAATATACAATTAATGAGTCTTAATATTTAGATATTTGATCCATTTTGATTTTAGTTTAGTGCATGGTCTAGTTTTAATCTTTCAAATGTGGACAGCCAGTTTTTACTGCACCTTTTATTAAAGAGGATATCTTCCTGCCAGCAAACATTTTTGATTCCTTTGTCAAAGATAAGGTGGCTTTAGCGAGGTGTGGTGCACACACCTGTAATCCTAGCACTAAGGAGGCTGAGGGAGGAGGATCACTGAAAATCTGAGACCAGCCTGGGCTACAAAGTGGGCTCAAGGCCAGCCCGAAGTGCATAGTGACAGCCTGTCTGAAAAAGACCAAAAAAGATAAGATAGCTGAGTATGGAGTTGTTTTTTGCATCTCCTAATTGGTTCCATTGACCATAAGATCTGTTTGGGATTTTATTTTTTTCCAGTACCTTGCTGGTTTTATCACAGTAGCTTTATAGTATAACTTTAAGTCAGGGATTGTTATGCCTCCTGTCTTGCCTTTGTTGCCCAGAATTGCTTTGCTATTCTAGACTTCTTCTGATTTCCAATGAATTTTTAGATCATTTTCTCTAGTTCTATGAGGTATACTAATGGTATTTTGATTGGGATTGCTTTACAACTGCATAACAATTTTGAAAGTATGGAAATTTTCACTATGTTGGCTCTTCCTACCAATAGAAAGGGTATCTTTCCAGGTTCTGATACTGTCTTTGATTTCCTTTTTCAAATACTATAGTTTTCACTGAATAGATCTTTTACTTCCTTTGTTAGATTGATTCCTATGTATTTATTTTTTTGGATGCTATTATGAAAGGTGTTGGTTCCCTAATTTCTCCCTCGCTCAGTTTGTTATTTGTGTACAGGAATGCTACTGATTTTTGAGTGTTGATTTTGTTTTCAGCTACATTACTGAATTTGGTTATTAAATCCAGAAGTCATTTGGTGAAGTTTTTCGGGTCTTGTATGTAGAGTATCATGTCATCTGCAAATAATAATAATTTAACTTCTTAATTTCCTATGATTAATCCTTTTATTTCTTTCACTTGTCCAATTGCTCTGGCTAATGTTTCCAGAAATATATTGGATACAAATGGTGATAATGGAATCCTTGACTGATTTTAGAGTGAAAACTTTCAATTTTTGTCTATTTAGTTTGATATTAGCTGTTGGTTTTTCATTTCATTTATGAGATTCAGATATACTATCTATGCCAATTTTCTGTAGAGTATTTTTTTATCATGAATGGGCATTGAATTTTTTAATATCTATTGAGATGATCATGTGGTTTTATCCATGATTCTGTTTATATGGTGTATTAATTTATTGATTTGTGTATACAGAATCATCCCTGCATCCCTGGGATGAGTCAGAAACACTAACTCTGCTAAAAGATAGAGTAATTAGAATGCTTGAAGACGTTGGTGTAGGCAAAAACTTTATGAACAAAATTTCAGTTGCACAGGAACTATCATGAAGAATCAACAGCTGGATCTCATCTAATTAAAAACTTCTCATACAGCAAAAGAAACCACAAACAGAGTGAAGAAACAACTTATAGTGTGGAAAAAATTTTTTGCCAGCTTTTCCTCAGATAAAGGACTAATATTTAGAATATATAAAGCACTGAAAAAATCAAATCCCTCAAATTTGAAAAGCCCAACCAAAAATGCACCTCTAAAATGAACAGACATTTCTCAGGTAAAGAGACAGAAACAGCAAATAAATATATAAAAAGTATTCAGCACTGCTGGTCATTTGAGAGATGCAAATAAAAATGATGCTGAGATTCCATCTCCAGAAAAGAATGGCTGTTATCAAAAAAATCAACCAGTAGCAAATGATGCTGGGATTGTGGGGAAAGTGGAACACTTCCGCTGTTGGTGCAAATGCAGACTGGTACAACCACTGTGGAAATCAGTGTGGAGATTCCTCAAAAAGTTAAACCTAGAGGTTCCATTCAACCCAGCTGTACTCCTTTTTGGCATCCTCCCAAAAGAATTAAAAGCATCTTACTCCAGCGCTACACACTCATCCATGTATACAGTAGCATAGTTGGTTATAGCTAAATCTTGGCAACAGACCAAATGACCATTAACTGAAGAATGGATAAAGAAGATGTGTTTTTTTATATAATGAAATACACTCTGCCATAAAGAAGGGTAAGCGTGAGACATTTCTAGCTAAATGGATGTACCTTGAGACCTTGAGAAAGTACTCTTGAGTGAAATCAATCAGGTAGATATGTTTAAATGCTACTTTGTTTCTCGGGGTGAGAAACCAAAAGTATAAATAAGGACCCAAAAGTACGAAAAGGGAAGAAACTGTTTAAATGAGGATGGGAATAAGGGAGTGGGGAGAGGAAAAGGAAGGGACCAGACCAGAAAACAGAGTGGAAGGAAAGAAGTGGGAAGAAAGATTTTGTAGATAAGGAGGGGAGGAAGGGTTGAAAGAAGGAGAGAGGAACGGGAAAAACAGAAGCACGATATAGTATATATAAGTGCACATTCTCTATGAGGAATGTTTCATTATGTATATTCAAAATGTATCAATAAAAAATAAATTTTAAAAATGTTTTTAAAAAATCAAAAGGATAATGCTTCATTTGAAAATTGCATAAAATTCAATGTCCTTAAAAATGTTTTAATTGAAAAATGTAGAACTAAAAAAAATCAATGAGTTTATTTTATAACCAAGTGTTAAATACTGTATTGGTTAAAAAATTAATTCATATTAACTCAAAGAGTAATGAAAGAAAACGAAATCATTGGCAATATGCTTATATGGGAACTATAGGCAAAAAGTTTTTTGATAGAATGTATAATTTTAATTAACAGTGCTATGTACGATTGAATGTGGTAGCAGTATGCCTAAGTCAAAGTAAGGCAAGTGAGAACCTGCTCTACTTTTAAACTCTGCCAGCTCCCGATGGGAACAACATTTGTAATACATTTCTATTACTGATTGCTCACCACTATCTCACTTTTCCTGTAGTATTTCATTTGGAAATTTAAAAGAGATATTTTATAAAGGAAAGTTGGGTCCAAGATTCATTAAATGAGAAAAGATCTCAGAAAATAGAAGATACTCAATGGAGAGTTTAATCTTTAAACCATCTGCCTGAGAAACTAGAGGAAGCCTCGGAGAGAGGGAAAAAAATAGAGAAAAAGCTCCTTACAAGTAGTTTCAAGTGTCATGAAAAGGAAGATCTTGGGATCCTGCTGGTGAGAGAAATCATGAAGCCAAGAAGGCCTTGTAACAAGATGAATTTGTGATATATGAATAATATGAAAATCAGGTTGCAGAAAAAAACACGTTTTGTACTCCTATACATATTAAGAATAAAACATAAGCTGAATTGAAACACACTCAGCAAAATTTTATAAGAATTGATTAACTGAACAGTAGGCACTGTACAACTGATTAACCTAATAGTATACTGCTCAGTGTACAGTACATGTAAGTTAAAAAGAAATTTCCATTTCCACAAATATTGGCTTCCAAACTTTAAAATCATTTTCCCCTTTTGATAAAAGTAAAATAAACATCTCCAACTTCTGAGTTGAACTTCCTTCTTTTCTGGATCCTACTATGTGTGATATTTTAACTGACTTCTCTTACCTATCTAGTGAACATTGCTTGAAGACCTCTGATGTTCCAGACATCATGCTACATGCTAGAGAAATGGGTTTACCTGTCAGGCCAGCTGCAACACAATCTTTCTTTGACTCTTTTCATGTTTCCAAGACCTACTTTCTGTGTTTCCTGTTTCCTACACTGGTCTGCATCAGTAAAAAGTGTCCTAGATAAAAAGCTAAAATAGAACAGATCTGTCAGTAAATCCTGTCAAAAAACAAACAAGGGTTTAGTAAACTAAATGCTTTTTTCGTGAGACTTCTTCAAATCAAGACAAAGTCAGCCCACTTGTTCCTAAACGAAGGGTGCAGTTGTCTTAATTGACTTATTTTGACTTCTAGAGAATGTTTCTATTTATGTACAGATTTTCAGGCAACTATCTACAGACAAGCTGCTATGTCTAAGGCATCTCACAAGTGCTAAGATGAAAAGTGGGGCTGTAGGTAGTGAAAGCCTTCTCTCAAGAGGATACCCCATATGCCAATAAGTGATTATAATGAAAGATAAAAAACACCAAGTGTTTTAAGAGGGTAAAGTATACAGGTTTAATTTGAACACACATTAATGAAAGTTTTGCACATATATTTTTATATAAATAAAACTCCTTGTTTGGTTTGTGACTATGTTAACTCAGCATTCCCCTCTAAATTGTTGTTCTTGCTTCAGTAATGGGCTGTAATTTAGCCTGACATCTCAAAGTCAATGTAGAGACAGGAGAATGTGAATTTATATGCTGAGTAGGCACCGGCAGAACATGATGAGGAGTTTGCTTCAGCGAACTCTGAAACATAAGAAACAGAGGACACAGGGACACAGAGAAGGACACAATTTGATGCAGTGTATACAGGCCTTTAAGATCTGAGATAGTCGAGAGTTTCAGCCTTCAGTCTGAGTCTCAGAATTCTTATCTGTAAATCAAAGATGAATGCTTTTTGACAGTAAGATATTTAAGCTCCTACTTAGCTCTAGCTTCTCAAATTCCATTAGCCAAGGGGACTGTAGAGGCTTATAAAACATTTGCTCAATGAGCAAATAAATAGTAATTTTGCTTGCATTACTGTAATAATATCCCCTATATTAAGCCTTTTCAATTATTTCATTCTCAGCCTTAAAAACCCTGCTTTCTGGGAAAAGCTTTAGTATCAGACAAACCTGGATGGCTGGTCATCCTATCTGCTCTCATCTCCCTCTCTTGACACATAAACTTGAGATGCATCTCTGCAACTGTGCACTTTTCGTTAGCCCATTGGAGATATTTAGAAATAAACACGTGGCTTTCAAAGTGGCTGGAAAATCCGGAACTGTGTTTCTTCGGTTGATTCACTTTCTTCTGAAATAATCTTAATAAAGACATTGCTCTTTCATGTCTTTCCCTAGTCATATGGCAAATGCATGAATGACCTACAAATAAAAAGTCCTTGTACTTGCCAGAACCTATCACCTGCCTGAGTAAATTATGATACAATAAAAACTCAGAACATAAGGCTTCAAGAGATTCTTGGAATGTCTGTCTTGGATACAAAAGCAAAACAGGTGTGAACACAAAATCTAACCTGATGGTAACTGTGAAGATTTGGCCACTGCCAGAAAAACGATCTCAAGATAGTAGGGACAACAAACCTCAAAGTGAGATAGCAAAGCCACCAAAGTGTAAGGGTCTGCATAAGGATCTTTTTGTTTTTATTTTTGTTTGTATTTGTTTAAGTCCCACCTGTATCCCAATTTCCAGCTGAAATGGGAGTGATTAGCACAACACCACTCTCTAGGGATTACAAAATAGTGCCATGCTATCCTCCCACCTCTGAGGAAAATGCAAGGTCACCTTGTCATCAACTCCCAGACCCCAGGGCTGCAGACCATTCTAATGTGCAATATGAAGTAGCATCCTGCAAGGAAAGCGTGACTTTAAAATAGCTCAGATTTCATGCTTAGCTAGCAAGACTTATCATTTTATTTGACTCTTCTAGAAGCAGATGACTTTAACCCCCTCATGGTGATGTCTGGCTGGATTGTGAAGGAACATTTCTTCCAACAATATTAGCTCAACCTTACATTTATATTCATTCATGTACAGAAACGGTGATTGTTAGTGATTCCAGTGTTTATAGGTAACATTTCCAGTATGTTGTGCAATGCACTGAGTATTTCTAATATGAAAATTCCAAATCCAAAATGCTAAGGTATTTGCATACAGAGGAGATGCTACTAGTAGAAGACCCCACATCTGATATCATGTGACAGATTGAAAATGACCTGGAGATGCACTAAATACTGAATTCAATTATATTCAAGCTATATGTAAAACATGCATATGAAACATAAATGAATTTTCTGTCTAGACTTGGGTGTATCCTCAAGATATCTCATTACGTATGTGCAAATATTTCAAACTCTAAAAAAAAAGACCAAGCCTGTTGGACAAGAGATCCTCAACATGTTGCCACTCTTTTGATGAGGTATTATAGTTTAGCACCAGAAGAACCCCTGCAGTTCCTATGTCCTCAGAGGCAGGCTTTGGTGGATGACTAGTTCAGGGAGGTCTACAGCTGAACATGATGTTAGCAGGTGGGACCTTGTCAGAAAAGGCAGGTCACTGGGTGTGATCTGAAAGGGTACATGTTTCTCCTAGATCCTCCCCTCTCTCTCTGCTTCCTCATCACCAGGAAATAACATGAGCAGCTTTTCTCCATCAGACTCTTCCATGATGCCCTTCCTGCATTGGAGCTGACCAACTCTGGACTAAAGAGTGAGGCAAAATAAATCTCTCCTTTGTATTGTGCGTGTCTAATAATTTGTTCTAGCAGTGAGAAAAGTGACTGAGACACAAAGCAAGTCTGAATTCTAGCGCTCAGCCATAGAAATACATCTTCTTCAATACGGGAGGGAAAATTACCTGTTGACTTTAGTAAGAGGTGGTATGCCTCTCTGCAGATGTGTTATACTTGGGAAATTTCTACCCTAAGAAACAGCCACTCCATGTTTCACTCTTCTGCCCCACTGATTTATTCATTCAAATGTACTAAATGGATGCCCAGAACTTAAAACACTGGAGATACAGCAGGAAAACAAACACAAAATGGCCATTCTCAAAGCACTCACATACCAGAATCAGGAAAAAGATAGTAAGTAAAGCATCAAGTGGGAAACTAATTCATGTTTTGGGTAAGAAAAGAAACGGTGGAGGGGATGGGAAGAAGTTGTGAGGTTCCTAAGGTTGATTGAGCCAAACTTTCATGAAGGCCCCGGCAATTTTTCTATGCCTCTGCATGAAATATGCCTTCTTGGGGAGAAGAAGTAGGAGAATTTTGGTTTTATTTAGATATCACATGGAGCAAGAAGTGTCAGTGGAATAATTTAAATCAAAGGAAATGAAGGCTAGTTATCAAGCTGGTAGAAACTGCAAACTCCCAAGAAGGTAGTTCATTGCCCCACAGTAAAGTAGCACCACAGTGGGAAACAAGAGCAAAGAGACTGTGGGTAAATTTTGAGTCTTAAATGTTGACTTACATCAGTTTTGTGTGAACTGTTGACCATGAGTTTAATTATCCTGAGCTTCTCCTTCTTTACTGAGGTGCACATATGCTATTATACACTCCAAGGGGCTGTAATACCATCATTAATTTTTTTGCCATATAAAAAGATTTTATGTTTGTGTGCATTCTACGGTATACATACTTTTTCCCTTTATCTAACATAGTGGTTTGTTTTGTTTTGTTTTTTGGAGACAAGGTCTCTCTATGTAGTTCAGACTTGAACTCACTATGTAGCCCAGGCTGATCCCAAACTTGCACTGATCCTCCTACATCAGCCTCTTAGGTGCTAAGATTACAGGCACATGCCACCATGCCTGGTTTATGTATTTTTAAAAAAGCATGGTGGTACAAACCTGTAAACCCAGCACTCAGGAGGCTGAGGCAAAAGGATCACAAGTTAAAGGACAGTCTAAGCTACATAATGAATTCAAGGCTAGCTGGACTACACACTAAGACTTTGTTTCAAAAACAATTTTTTTTTGTACTAGGGATCAAACTCACAACCTGCACTTGCCAGGCAGGCACTTACTTTACTGAACTAAATCCCTGGCCCTCAAAAAAAAAGTTTTTAAAGGTTAAATTCCACCCAAGTCAGAAGAAAAATGGTTTTATAACAATGCCCTTTAATTTTTTAAGCCAAAGAATTTATTCCATAATCCTAGTTGTGTTAGTTAGTTTTCTCTTATTGTGAGACAACGTACCCAAAATTAGGGGAGGAAAGGTTTATTTGGCTCACAATTTGTAGAGTTTTGGTCCATAGTCAGTTGGCTCCAAAGCAGGGTGGCTTGGCATGGGAGCAAAGATTCCTGGTGGCAGAAGACACCAAAAGCAACAGGAAGGGAAGAGAGACAAATCTCTCCCTTATATTGTATGCAGGCTACATGCCCTAGGGTGGGTGTACCACTCATATCCTTAATCCCAGTACGGGACATTGAATTAATCACAAACTCAATTCAATTGCCTCCAAAGAGCCCCTACCTCCACTCCCCACATAAGGCTTTGGGGAGACATCCAGACACAAATGGTAACACTAGTAACTATGCAATAAACTAGACCCTCCCTGCCCAGTATAGTATCCTGGGTCATTCTATTGTCCCAAAGTATATTACTGCCCACAAGTGTATCAACAGCCAAGGTCACAAAATGGACATTTGATGCTGAGAATATTTCCTTACTAAAAAAAATAATACAACCCAGCCCCATAGAATACCTGCTAAATCCAAAGCTCTTTGTAGTGGATACACTGTTCACCAAAATAGCTTCTCCAGCTACAAGGATCGTACAGTCAAATAAAAGGCAGCCATGTCCTCTGCCCAACATCCTCCTGTTCCCGACATTCTACAGTGAAACCCTGCACCCTCTACTATTTATACCTCTGGTAAAACGTTTAGGAAAGCGACCTGTGTCTCTGGATTGTCCTAAGAAACAAATTATTACCACACTCAACAACACAATGAATGTCTTAGCCATGTGTTTAAATTGAGGCACATAATTAAAAATAAGTAAAGAGATATGGACAATTTTAACAATTTAAAAATTCCTGCAAGAGAAGAGTAATTTATTTTTAGAAGTATGACTAGCATGTTTAGGGCAGGGGATTTAGCTCAGCAACATAAGCACCTGCCTGGCAAGTGCAAGGTTGTGAGTTCAATCCCCGGTACCAAAAAAAAAAAAAGAAATATAACTAACATGTTTGAAAATAAAGGGATATCGATCCAGAGGACCAAATAATAAAAAATTTAAAAACCAATACCTAGGAATTTTCTATGGTAGACTCTTATGTCTATTTGCTGCAGTAGGTTTAGATACATATTATCAAAGCAGTGCCTTCAAATATTAAATCCCAAGTAGTATGCCAGATTCCAGAGAGAACACACTATTTGGTTTATATGAAGTGCAAGAAAGGGCAAACCTAAGCTATAGTAAAATAAGTCAGAATAGTGGGGAGAGCTAGATGGAGGTAAAAGAGGAATTTTTTTGAAATGACAGATGTTCCATATGATTTCTGGAGTGATGGTCACAAATATACATCCATTAGTCACAACTTGTGGAACTGTATGTTAAAATGGGCACATTTTATTCTATGTCATTCATGCATTTTAGCAGATGGCATTCATTTTATTGAATGTCATTCATACTTTGTTGTATGTCATCCAAACTTGATTCTAAAGCTTACTTTACTTCCTTAACTTTGATAAAAATGAATACCTAAAAAGAGTAAAATCCTGAAGCAATGCAGGTATTCTGTTTCCTAACTGCTGTGGCTGTCACATGGCTCTATACATATGATCAAATTCAATAGAACTAAAAAACTGAGCAGAGGGTGGGGGTTGTGGAGTTACTGGATATAAAAACTGATGAAATCTTAATTCTATTTGCAGTTAATAATTTTAAAGCAATGTAAATCTCCTGGTCTTGATAATGTACTATGGTTATATAAGATGTTATTAATGGTTGAAAAAAAGGGGTATAGAAGAGCTCTCTGGCTGGGCATCGTGGTGGACTCCTAAAATCCAAGATGTCAGGAGGCTGAGACAGGAGGATTGCTGAGAGTTCAAGGCGCACCGGTTCTACATGGTGAGGCCCTGTCTCAAAAAAAAAAAAAAAAAGAATTCTATACTATTTTTGTGACTTCTTGTGAGTCCAAAATTACTTCAACAATATTGTTTTAAAAGAAGATAGATTTTAAAGTCAGTATTTATACTATGAACCACCATCAGCACTACAAAGAGATGAGCTTATCATAGGGCAGAATCCTACAAAGAAAATCAAGGAAGAGAAATAATTTTTAAATGTTTCAAATAAACCTGCAGCTGGTTTGAATTCAGAGGGGGAAAATACATAAATAACCATGCTTCTAGAGATCAAAAATATAGGACAAAATGTGCAAAAGTCTAAAGTTTAAGTCAACAAATCAAATAGTGCCTCCCAGTACCGAATTCGTGAACTAAAATGTTAGAAATGACAAGGATTTTATGCTCAATAAAAGAAAAATCAGTGTGCAGAGAGGGTGACAATGTGAAAAGACAGCAAAATACCAGACACAGAGGATGGTGAATTTGAGGGCCGAATTTGCCAATTCAGGGCAATAATAGCCACACCCTTCCCTAAATAAATAAAGGCAGCAAAAGGGTGGTCATCTCCTTTTTGAAAGAAAGAAAGAAAGAAAGAAAGAAAGAAAGAAAGAAAGAAAGAAAGAAAAGAGGATAGGAGAGGAGAGGAGAGGAGAGGAAAAAAGAAAAGAAAAGAAAAGAAAAGAAAAGAAAAGAAAAGAAAAGAAAAGAAAAGAAAAGAAAAGGCAAGACAGAGGGCAGTCGTCCTCCAGACAGGATAGAGACAATGGGAGAAACCAGCCCTGGTTATCTCTTGACCTGGGACTTCGGCCTTCAAAACTGAGAAAAATACAGTTCTGTTGTTTAAGTCACCTAGACTATAGTATTTTCTTTTGGCTAAATATTATGAACTGATATATAAAGCTATGATGATTTATATACCATAAAACATATCATTTAAGCTTTTCATAAATTTGTAGTTGCATAATGATCATCATAATCTAGACCATTTCTCTCTTTCTTTCTTTTGGTACCAGGGATTGACCTTGTGCTTACCAGGCAGGTGCTTATGCCGCTGAACTAAATCTCCAGTCCCCTACTTCTTTCTTTTTTAGTGGTATTTTGTTGTTGTTGTTGTTGTTTGGTTTTTTTTGGGGGGTGCTTTGGTTTTGGTTTTTTGAGACAGGATCTTGCTATGTAGCTCAGGCTAGCCTTGAACTCACTGTATAGCCCAGGCTGGCCTCAAAATTGTAGTGATCCTCCTGCCTCAGCCTCCCAAGTGCTGAGATTACAGGTATGTGCCACCACTATGCTAGCTGATGTAGAATATTTCTATCATCCAGCTAAAGCTCTGTCTCCCACTGCTAGCCTTCAGCAACTACTGATCTGCTTTTTCTTATATACTTCCTTTTCTAGGACTTCATGCAGATGGAATCATGCAATTGGAAGTCTATGTACTATCACAGTGTATTTCTGAGGACCATCTATGTTTTAATACATAACAGTACTTTCTTTTTATTGCTGAATAGTTTCCATTATTCAGATGTACCATGTTTTTTTTTCTTATCCATTATGTAAAATTTTTTGGTTTTTGTGGGGTTTTTTTGTACCAGAGATCAAACTCATGACCTTGAACTTGCCAGGCAGGCACTTAAGCTGCTGAGCTAAATCCCTGGCCCTTCTTATCCATTATGAATGAATGGATATTAGGGTTGTTCCCTGGTTTGAGAGATTGTGAATAATGCTGCTCTAAAAAGCCACATGCAAGTTTCCATGTGAACACATGTTTAAATTTCTCTTAGATATATAGAAGTGACATTACTGGGTCATATAGTAAGCATATAATTACTGTCTGAGAAACTTCCCATCTTTAAAAATGGAGGGGCAGTTTTACATTCCTAACAGGATTATAAGATGGTTCCATTTGTTCCTTATCCTTGCCAATACTTGATATTGTCAGACTTTTTAATTTGCAGCCATTCTAATATGAGTGTATTGATATCTACTAAAGTTTTAACTCAAAAAACATTTTTAACTTTAGACAAATGAGAATAAGCCTACTTATTTATTTATTTGTCTTTTGGAGATAAGCTTTTGCTATGCATTTCAGGCTGGCCTTGAACTCACTTTGTAGCACAGGTTGGCCTCAAACTCACAGCGATCCTCCTGCCTCAGCCTCCCAAGAGCTAGGATTACAAGCATGCACCACGATGATCAGCAGGTTTATTTATTTAAGAAAATGTTTAGGCTTAGGAAGAGGGTCTTAAACTTTTGTTTTGCAGCTAAATTCTAGGTTCTAAAAAGAGAAAAGGACAAACTCTTCTTCAGTAAAAGTCTCATTTATAAATCTCATTCTTTTTATTTCTAAACATTCATTCTAGATTTCAGGATTGTTTTATTTAATTAAATGACTTTTGAATTTCAAAAGAATATTAAAGAATCCCATCTTGTATAATGAACTGGAAACTTTATCACTTTAACATAAACTTAATGATTACAAGTGTAAGCACCAGTGGGCTACACTTCCATGGAGGCTGGGCCTTTAAACTCATCTTGGGCTCTGTATAATATGTGTGCCACCGATCAGCTGCACACCCCACAGTGAATCACCATTTATGACACAGACCACTGTGGCCCTGGAAGGCTCTTTTCCAGTCTGAGAGATGTTAAGAGTATTACCACTGAACTTTTTTTGTAAAGTAAAAAGATACAAGAAATAGGAATACAGACTTTCAAGGGCTATGGAAAGGAGAAATCTCAATTATTTTCTTTGAAAGAAAAACATGTATTCCTTCTTTTTATCTTTTTAGAAAATATGAGGTGGGGACAGCTAGACTCAAGCCCTTCCTCATAAGTCAGCACCATTCACAGACTGTGGGGGAGAGAACAAAGACTCACCAAGAAGCAAACCCCACTGTGAACCAGTGCCATGTGTGGGTTGCTGCCAGCAGGGGGACAGCCATACCCCAATCCCTTCCAGTGTAGGGGCTAGCAAACAGGAAGAGCCTGTCCACCACCACCACCACCACTGCTCCATAAGTGGCCAGCTGATCTAGAAACACACAGGCTGTGATGATAGTTACTGAGGTGACATGCAATTTGATGCTTGTGGTGTTGTGGTATTTCACTGATCTTTCAGGTCTGGGGCCAGTGGTCTGGTCATCTGTTCAGGGATAATGGTGCACAGTGTGGCATGTAGGGGGATCTTCTCCTGAGAGTGGTGGTCATTGTTGGGTCCCTACTGTCTTGTTTTGGAGTCCTGTATAATTTTCATTGTTTTGTTGGGTTGGGTTTTGTGCTCTTTTGTTTTGTTTGATTTGTTATATCCGAAGGCATGTGCAACGATTTCAAAGATGGCAAGATTTATTGGGAAGCCATTTTGGATTCACTATTGTCTTATTTTGAAGTCCTTTATTGCATTCATTGTTTTGTTTTTATTGGATCTATTCTGTTCTATTTTATTTTTACTATGTCTGAAGATATCTGCAGCTATTTTGAAGACAAGAAGCACTATGGTAACTATTGTTGATTTCATATTGTTTTAAAGTCCTATCTCATTTACACTGGTTTGTTTTGATTGGTTTTATTCTGTTTTATTTTCCTTGGCTTTATTCTCTTTAAAATAAAAAAATAAATGAGTAAAATATTCAATTTAATTTTAATGAGCTAAATATGTTTATAAGAATTCTAACACTGTAGTGACTCAAAGCCAAAACTGAGATGTAAATGATCATGGTTGCAGGTAAAAATACTGAACAAGGACACAACCCACTGAAGTCCTGCCTGATCCTTCCAAGCAGTTAGAGGGCAAAGGAATGGGAAAGCTTTGGTGATCAAAAAAACATATGGAATCTTCTTTTTCAGAAAAGGATTTATCTGCTGTTTGAGGGGGGGGCAAATTATCCAGACTTTCCCACAACTGAAAATTATCTTGAATGTTCAATTTCCAAAGCTAAAATGTAGCAGTAGCTGGTAAATAGCAAGAGCTGGCTGCTGTACAGGAGTCTCACCACTTCTGTTTGGAGGATGCAGATGGGTCTCTGGGAGTAGCAGAAAGAACAGAGGTTGAGAAAGGTTGACAAGTCTAGATTTCAGTTTCACAGAATGCAAATTCTCTTTTTATCTCATTTGCTTGACTATAGTGCTTTGCTTTGGCATGTAATTGGTATATCATAAAATTCACCAGTTTAAAGCACAGTTTAGTGGCTTTTACCTCAGAGGTTCCACAATAATCATCAGCAGTATTTAGTTCTACAACCTTTACACCCCAAAAAGAAACCCTATAATCATTAGCAGTCATGCATATTCTCCTTGCCCCTTGTCACTCTACCCCATAACAGTTTTTTTATTTTATGAAAAAATTTTGTAAAAAAATTTAAACAGAATAACTATATATCATTAGCTTCAAAGCAGTTACTTGGGGTACAAGATGTGGACCAAAATGAATCTACATTTTGGAAGGAAGTTTGGGTTTTTTGAGCCTAGGAGGAAAGGGCCAATAACAAGGCACACTGGGAGCATAAATATATTAGAGCTAAATATCCTCTTGTTGTATCTGACACAGCCACAGAATAAGAAGGGGAAAACAAACCCAAATATTTTAAGGAGAAATATATTTACTCCATTTTCCTAAATTCACAGCTAGTGAAGAAATAACTTGATGGAAACACAGATGTAATGAAAAGTTTGGAAAAGTGTAGTCATGTTTATTTAATATTTTCATGAACACTTCTTTAGGAGGTTTCACTATTTACCAATGGTCTTACCACAATCCTTTAATTAATTTCATTGTTTTAGAAGTAACTTAAGGCTGGAAATTGGAATCATAACATTGTCTCATTTTTATTTGATGTGGTCAGTTTTTAATTAATTTTAGAGTAAAAATTGTATTGACTTTTTGTCAGAAGTGAATGCTCATTGTCTTAAAAATTAATGAGAATATTTTAGTGTAAGAAGTCTTTCTTCCTGCCTTTTCTTCTTTCTTTCTTTCTTTCTTTCTTTCTTTCTTTCTTTCTTTCCTTCCTTCCTTCCTTCCTTTCTTCCTTCCTTCCTTCCTTTCTTCCTTCCTTCCTTCCCAGTATGAAATTGAACCCAAGACTGTTGCACTGAACTAACTTCCCAGCTTTCTTGCTTGGTTGCTTTCTTTCTTTCTTTCTTTCTTTCTTTCTTTCTTTCTTTCTTTCTTTCTTTTTTTTTTGTTTGTTTTCTAGGGTTTTTTATTTGTTGGTTAGTTTGTTGGGTTTTTGTTTGCTTGCTTGTTTATTTGTTTGCAACAGGGTCTCATTTAGATGCTCTGTAGCCCAAGTTTATCTTAAAGTCACAATCTTCCTGCCTCAGCCTCCCAGAGTAGTGAGATTACAGGTGTGCTGCACCCAACCTAGCTCAAGATGGTTGATTAGTTGTCCACTCTTCACATTAACATCTGATGTCTATTTATGCTTGGCTTTTAAAAATGGTAGTTTACATACAAATCCTTAACCAAATTTTGCTGGGTATTACCTATCCTTCCCACTGGCCATGTTTACTTACTGTTCTCTGAAGGTGGATGGAAACTTCCTGCATTTCTTAGCTTGGGCTGTCATTCAGAAACATAAACAAGAGAAAGCTAACATAGAACACTGGAAAGTTTCACTTCTTTATCACTAGCTGCTGGCATCAAATACAAGAAGGTCTTGTCAAGATCATAAATTTAGATCTTGTCACCTTGAATACAAGGTAATACCACCAACTGCAGACAAGCAGGAACTTCAGCTGTGAATTACAGCTACTAAGGATAAATTTTCGCTGAGCAATCCTTAGTCTCACTGGATCCTGCTTATGACTCATAGCACATTTGTGAAATGCATCTGATCTATGTTAGAGGAGCTGAGACAGCTGGATTTTACATTGGTTGAATACATAATCTCATCTACATTAGAATCAGGTTCTAAAGCAATGAGCTAACCAAGCACAAATAAACCTGGCAAGAAACAAATGTGTGCTTGGTTCATATAAGAGGTTTTGCCCTGATTCACAAAGTTTGCAATGATTTAAGGGTCTACCATACTTCAGCAGGGCTGTTAACATCTCAAGGTCTTTGTCAAATATTAGTTTTGTGGGTTTGTTTTTTTCCTGATAAAGGAACTATAAGCTCTTTGATCAGATTCCCAAAATGATTTACACTTAAAATAGGTTAAAAGTGGCTACTTCGTGCTATGTCATCAACACTGTTGATTTTATTTTCTAGTAAATAGTCTGCCACCATAAATAAGGCTTTATATTTTGACTTCTCAGAATTACGCCCCAAGGATGATTCTGTGACATGTTGCTGTCCCTATAGATTTACATAAATGTATATTATTCCCATCTCTATTGCCTATACAGTATATCACCCAGAGTTTTACCAGAAAAGCAGAAAAACTGTAAATAATTTAAAATAAAGGGTTTACCATGGGGATTAAGCTTTTATGCAATGGTGGAAACTAGTGAAGAAATATATACAAATCCCTTGCTTCTGTGGTTGATGTTAAGTCTGAAGTCGCTGGGCTGGCAGATGTGAAGGAAATCTAGATGTAAATGTGTAACAGAGCAATAAGCAATTAGAATCTGCATCTGTCTTAAATTGTGTTAACCACTAACAATGCATATGGCCAGAAGATGAGACTGGCATCCTTCCCCATAGAGCTGCACACAATTAGTCTGCAGAATGAAATCCCACATCCTGAAAGAACTGAAAATGTTGTGGGAGCCAAGGTACCTCTACATAGAGGTGCTCCAACAAGTCAACACGGGGGCCTGAAAATCATAAAACTGACCTTTGGCAGAGTCTGGTATCCCAGACCTTTTGAAAGCAAATAACTGTCTTTCCACAACCATCCTCATGAAAATTTTTTCCTGTGGTCAACCCTAACCCAAAGAAATTGGCATTCTAGAGAAGTTACTACCAATTTACTTAGTCTGTATGGTCTAACCTCCAACACATACACTGTACTTGACTAAATCTAAAACTTCACTTCTCATAGCACAAGATGAAACTGATAACTTAAACATAATTTATGCCCTTATTTATTGTATGTCAATTAATTACTCATGTTTTTTTTGAATGTATATACAGTATTTGAACTTTATGAAGCTATAAATATTGTCTTGCTAACCAAAGACTACTATGAAACTCCCATAGTAGAGAGAATGAGAAATAGTGGTAAAATTAAAAATTAATAGGTGATTACTACCTACAATAAGCAAAGATATGCAGGAAATTAACAGAAAAGAATAAGCAATTAGACAACTGAATAAAAGATGCTAAAAATGGCAATTCATGATCCACAAAGCTAAAGTTCACTGATAATCAGAGTAATAAAAATTAAAACAGTAAAATACAATTTTACGCCTTGTGAATTAGCAAAAATTAGAATCCCATCTGTTGTTAAGCATATGAAATTTTTCCACTGAGAGTGAGGGATTTGTGCAGGACCCTGGAAGTGCTTAGGGAGTAAAGGGATAACAGTGCAAGCAAAACATACACATTGAGAAGCTTCCTCCCAAATGAAAGTGAAACCAGGGAGGAAGTTGGGGCCAGGAGGGGATGGGAGGTAAAAATAATCAAAGTGTGGTATATGTTTGTGAAACTCAATAATCTTTCTAACCAATTTTTTAAAGTAAAAGAAAACAAAGATTGTTGACTCAGAAATATTACTCTGGGGTTTGTATTAATAAATTCTCATTAACATCTATTGCATTAGATTATCAAGGATAGTTGTCATTATGATGTTCACAAATAGTGCTTTAAAGCAATACTTTGCTTGTATCTAAGTAAATACACAAGAAAAATACAGAGCATTTAAACTGTAGAATACTGTGCAGCAAGCATTAGCAAAAAAATGTGCAATCTCTGAAACATGAAAACTTTTAAAATTAAGTTCTTAATAAAAAAATGAATACCTATTTATGTAAGCTACATTGTAGATAAAAACATAAACATCAACCATAATTCAAAAGGATACATAAAAATTCAAAATATAAATCATATACATTAGAATCATAAGCAGAAGGGAAAGGAAAATGTAAATAAAGAATGAGAATCAAAGTGAATCATTAAGTAAATAAAAAGTAGAAAAGTAACAAGGAAAAGACAGAGAAACACCAACAGGAAAATAAAACACTTGCAAGAAAAAATCTATACCTGTTAGTAATAACTCTCAGTATGAATGGTCTAAATTCCCCAAATAATGTAATTGGAAAAATAGATCAAAAAACAAAAACCAACAGTATGCTGTGCACAAGAAACATATTTTGTCCAAAAGCAAATTCACAGGCTATGAATCAAATGAAAACAATATTCTGTACAATGGAAACAGTTCAACAGAAAGAGATAACAATTATTAACATACATGCATAAATAATGGCATGGCCAACTTCATAAAACATGTACTACTGGACACAAAAGACCAAATAAGCATAAACAAAATTATAGTGATAGAACTCAACACCATACTATTACAAATATACAGATAATTAGATAAAATAAAAAAGAAATATCAGAGCTGAATAAAACCATTGAATAAATGTACTTAATAAATGTTTATAGTGTTTCACCCAAAATCAGCAGAATAAGCATTCTTTTTAACAGCATATAGAACTTTCTCCAAAATAGAATACAGACTAATCAATAAAGCAAGATTAAGTAAATATAAAAACATTAAAATTATATCATGCATATTTTCAGATCATATTAATGAAGTTAGAAAACAATGACAAAAGAAACACAGAAATTAAGCAAATGCATAAAAACTAAACATACTTTTAATTATGCATTGGGTTACAGAAAAGATAAGGAAGAAGTAAGAGTGTTTCTGGAGTTAAATGGTAATCTCAGTAAAACATAGCACAAATTATAGGATATCATGAAAGAAATCCTAAGAAGGAAGTTTATAGTTGTTAATGCCCATGTCCTAAGAAACAGAGCAGGCCCACATAGATAATCTAATAATGCACCCACCTAAGAGTCCTAGAACAACATCAATAATCTGAACTAAAAATTGGTATGAGGGAAAAAAAATTAGTACAAGGAAAATATTCTAAATTTTGTAACAGAAATCAATGAACCCTAATCTAAAATACAAAGAATTAATGAACTGAATAGGTGGTTCTTCAAAAGAATACAAATAATAGAGAAACCCTTAGCCAGACTAAACCAAAAAGAAAGAAGAAAGAGAAAAAAAAGAGAAAAGTGTAGAGATGCAAATCAATACAATTAAGATTGAAAAAGTTGAAATCACAATTCAGGACTTCCAAAATTGAAGATCTCTTCAAAAACTGTGTACTAATAATTTGTAAAATTCAGAAGAAATGAATAGATTCCAAAATACTTATGCATTACTAAAGCTGAAACAAAAGATTTAAAAACCCTGAGTATTAGGCAATGATATTGAAGGAGAAATAGGTTATCAACTAAGAAAATCTCAGGTCCAGATGCTTTTATTGCTAAATTTTACAAAAAATGTCAGAGACATTCTAACACCAACACTCTTCAAGCTTTTTAATAAAATTGAAGGAAGGCGTTCTCTTAAAATCTTTCTTGGAAGTTTGAATTACACTGACTCCAAAACAGGTCCAGGATTCAACCAAAGAAGAAAACTGTAGACCAATCTGTTCAATGCATTTAGACAAAAATGTCTCGTCAAGATACTGGCAAGAAGAGTGCAACAAATCATCACAAAGATTATCCATTATGACCAGTTGGAATTGATCCCAAAAATGAAAGGATGGTTCAACATTTGCAAATCATTAAATATAATATAGCATATAAATAGAAGCTAGGGCAAAATCACATGATCATCTCAATAAATACAAAAAATTCTTTGACAAAATTCAACAATCTTTCACAATAAAAACACTGAATAAAATAGATACAGAAAAACTTTACATCAATCTGATAAAAACCACTTATAACAAATCGAATTGTGGAAAAGTTAACTTCCCCTCTAAAATCAGGAATAAGACAAAGATGTCCACCAACTCCACTCCTCTTCAACACTGTACTCAAAATATTAGCAAGAGAAATTTGGGAAGAAAAAAAAAAAAATATATATATATATATATGAAAAAAGTCAAATTATCATTCTTGTCCATGAATAATGAACTGCTAAGAAAGAAGTTAGGAAAAATATCATTCACAATAACACCAAGAAAAATAAAATACTTAGGAATTAACTTAGAAAGTGAAAGACCTGTGCAATGCAAACTACGTTACGCTGAAAAAGAAAATGAAAGACAACAGAGAGAACTCATTTAGTCAAAAGGGCCTAAATTGATATACAAATTCAGTACAATCCTAATCAAAATTTCAGCAGGATTAGTTACAGAACTGGAAAATTCCTAAAATTCATATGGAAGTAGAAAAGATGCAGAATAGCAAATAAGTCCTGGATAAAAAGAGCAAAGTGGGAGGCATCACATTCACAGACCTGGAGTTATATTACAAAGCTACTGCGATAAACAGAGCAAAATACTAACATAAAAGTAGACATGAGGAACAATGAAATAGAACAGAGGATGCAGAAACAACTCAAAGTATATGCAAACTCTTTGATCCTGGATTTTTAACAAAAGGGCCAAATACATGTATGGGGGGAAGTAGCCTCTTTAATAAATTGTGTTGGAAAAATTGGTTATACATATGCAGAAAGCTGAATCTAGACCCATATCTTTCACCATGTAGCAAACTAAAATCAAGATGGATCAAGTAATTAAATATTTACACAGACATATTTAACCTGCTATAAAACAAAATAGGTCAAACTGTTGAAGTCAAAACTGTAAGCAAGGACTTTCTGAAAAGAAACCCAGTTGAACAAGAAATGGTACTGAGAATCAACATATAGATAATATTAAACTAAAATTTTTCTGGAGAGAATAGAAACAACCAAAAGAATGAAGTGATATCCTACAGAATGTGAAAAAAAAAAATGAGACATCCCCAATAAAAGACAGAACTAAAATTTTGCAAGCAAAATGAAGAGACACTTCACAGAAGAAGAACAAATAGCCAATAAATACATAAAGAAATGTTCAACATCTCTGACCATTGGAGAAATGCAAACTAAAACAACACTTTCTTATTCCAGAAAGACTGCCCATCATCAAGAAATCAAATAATAATATATGCTGGAGAGGCTGAGAGGAAAAAGGAACACTTCTCTACTATTGGTAGGAAAATAAATTCACACAATCACTGTGAAAGTTAGTATGGAGATTCCTCAGTAAACTGAAAATAGAAAATGTTTTTCTACCTATTTTCCTTTTAGGTATTCTCCTGAAAAAGTTAAAGGCATCATATTATATTTATACGTGAATACCAATATTTATAGAGATACAATTCATAATAGCTAAATCTTGGAAGAAGACCTATATAGAGATCAGCAGATCAATAGATAAAGAAAATGTGGTATTTACTTACAATGAAGTACTAGTTTGCCATAAGATAAATTGGAGTCATTAGTAGGAAAATGGATGCACTTTGAGACAACAATGTTAAATGAAATGAATCAGATGCACAGACGTAAGTATCACATGGTTTCTCTTACATGAGACACCCAAAGTATAAATAAAGAGCACAATAAAACAAAATAGAAGTAGGGAGATAAATCTTTCACAGTAGGAAAGGGGATCAAGAGATGGAGGGAGTGAAGAGGGAGTAGAAGGACATATACAATCTCCACAGAAGAACGCAAACATTACATACGATGGACATATTCCCCCTCAAAAAAAGAATGAGTATCAAGAGATGGGTGGAAAGAAGGGAAGGACAATGGAATGAAAATGGAATTATGATGTATTATGTAATGTACCAACTCCATACAAGGAATATAAACATTATATACTATGAACATATGCTAACACAAACAGAACTGTCTCATTTAATAAAAATTTTAAAAGACTAAATTGTTATTTTTTTTATAGTTAATCTTGGAAGTAGCCCATAACCATCAACAAGTAAATGGATAAAGGAAATGTATTTATACACAGTGGAATTCTACTCTTCTGTAAAGAAAGATAAGCTGGAGTCACGTACAGAAAAATGGATGCACCTTGAAACCAAAATATTAAGTGAAATAAGTCATACATATGCATAATTTTTAATCAGTCCCATAGAAAATCATTACCACTAAGCTACCTAAAAAGTTCTCATTACCTTTATGTCACACCAGGAACAAAGGCAAGCCACCTCACTGATTTTCAAATGGAAAGGCACTATAAATTAAAACTATATGGCATGGTCTTTTCTTCTCTTCAAGTGATGAAACTAACTTTCCGAGCCCATTTAGACAGAATTTTAAAGTAAAATCTCACTGTATTTTGTAGAAATAAATCTATACCTTGAAATGCTAACAAGGTATTTTTAAATTCTATCTTAATGACTAAGGAGATTTTTAGTACATATTTTGAAACATTTCCTATTCTTTCAGAATTCAGTGAATATACCTCTACTAACACTAAACGTGGCTAACATATTCCCCCAGGATTTGTACTTGATATTTTGAAATCACAGGTAATTAATTAAATAATTGGTTATATTTATATTTTAAAAACTGATGATCGAGCCGGAGCTCAGCAGCACAAGTACCAGGCTAGAAAGTGCAAGATCCTAAATTTGATTCCTGGTACAAAAAAAAAAGTTACTAAAATCAAAATCTTCTGTTTCTAGAATATTCTATAACATTCTAATTGGCCTTGGGCAGTTTACATAACAGTCAAGAGATTTTTAACTATATTTACTATTAGAAAAACAAGTTGAAACCATTAAAATAAAATACTGAGTAATGTTTTTGCATGGCAACAATCTCAACAACAGGCTTAAAAAGGAAATGCTGGCTTGCTAATATTACTTGTGAAATTAGTCTACTCTTTGAGCTTAAAATAATGAAAATTAAGAATGTCTGTAGTTTTAGAGATGCTAATACTTCAGGTATATTTCTCATGAAATTAATAAAAAAACAAGACACAATCACAATTAGCTTGTGAATATAGAATAAATTTGAATTGCTAGCCTTTGGCAATTAAATGTCCATTAGATAAAATGTGATCTTTTAGAGATGCCCAAAAGCATCATATGAAGAAGTTTTTTTTCAGCTGAAAATGGGGTAGTAGTACCTTTATTTTAGAGTTGTCCAAGAAAACATTTTCAGTGATAAATTGAATTGTGCACTGACACAATATCTGAAAGAAAGTCGCCAGACGGAGCTCCTTATTTTCTCGCAAAAGACTTACAGTGTCTTTCCAAAGGATGTGATCTTATTCCCTGCATTATTCCAACATGCAGTGTGTCTTTCTATGGTTCCATTGTTGCTCTGGAAAATACTTATTTTCCCCTTGAACCTTATTTGTTTATATGTGTATTAAAAGGAGCACTTGCTTGTTCAGCAGTTCAAAGGATAAGTAGTTTTACATTAGTGAGAAATAGTTGCGCTAAAATTTCATCTTTATGCAGATGATTATTTTTATACTACTGTACTTGGATTGGTCTATAATTTCCAGTGTCCACAGATAAATTGTCTCTTTCCTAGTCTGAATAGTAAGTTCTATGAACATCAGACATGATATGCTCTCCATTTTTTATTAGATAGTGTCACTCACTAATGAAATAGAGCAGGTTACAGCATAGATGCAACTAGGTAAAGGCATTTTACTTTACAAGTTAACATGGTCATATAAATGAGAAAAAATATAGGAAGTAAATTTTATGCATTCTTGAAAATAAACTTTAGGAACAACAAAGCCATTCAATCTCACCTTCTGCTCTCAACAATGATCCTCAAATATTTTTGATACATTAAAACTAATAGCTAAAATTTTCCATTCTCAAATAACATACAAGTATTTCTGGAGTTTAATAAATTTCTTATTTGTTAACTTCAACCACGTAAATTCTTTGAATTCTCATGTGTTCATAGCTCATTGCAGTCCTTTTCATTGTTTGTTTTTTTTCAAAAAAATTTTACCTACGTTATATCTGACAGGAATGCTCATGATTTTATTGGAATAATTAATATTTCAAAATTTTATTATCATATCTGTCATTCTCAAAGATTTTTTTTAATTCTCAAAGATTTTAAGTGGATACATACAGACTCTCTTTTTAAAGTAAAAATATCATAAAAAATCTTAGTGAACTGTCCCTCAGACAAAGGACTTCTGTCTAGAACACATAAAGAATTTTAAAAAATCAAACCCCAAAATTCAAAGACCCAATCCAAAAATGGTCATCTGAGAAGAGTACACAGTTCTCAGATGAAGAAATACAAATGGCAAATAAATACATGAAAAAATGTTCAACATCATTAATCATTAGAGAAATGTAAATTAAAACCACACTGAGATTCCATCTCACTCTAGAAAGAATGGCCAGGATAAAGAAAACTACCAACAACAAATGCTGGAGAGGCTGCCAGGAAAAAGGAACTCTTCTGCACTGTTGGTGGGAGTGCTGACTGGTGCAACCACTGTAGAGGTCAGTCTGGAGATTCCTCAAAAAGCTGGTATTGGAAGTCCACTTCTGGGCACATGCCCAGAAGAACTGAAAACATACCAAAGTGATATATGTGCACCCATGTTTATAGTAGCACAATTTGTAATAGCCAGATCTTGGAATCCTGCTTGGTCAAAATGTTCCATGACAATCACTTCATCAACCATCTGGAGGAAATACATATTTTTCATTAATTCTGGCACAGCCATGTTGTCACACACTTGGGATCTGACAGAATCTTTTCATCCATAGTTTTCTTCAAAAAATTAAAACACTAGAGTCACTCCTACCCAGACAGGATGTTCATATTTGGAGAAACAACTAAAAACAAACAAAGATGAATTTCCCATCCTACGGTCATTCCAGGGCACCTTCCATTTAAGTGGATAGCTAGCTTTATTTATTAAGGTATTTATTTATTTAGGTAGTTATTAAGGTATTTAACTCACTCTTTCCTCTGTGTGTTTTGTCTCTTAAGTCAATTTCACCTAAGGTAACTAACTGCCTGATGGATGTAATTGCATTTCTGATTGTCAGTGTAAATCCTTTTATACCATGTGCTCAAGAAATCACAAGCTATTACTATTATACTGGGATCTTTGTAAACAATGTCCACAAGAAATTTGCCCTGAGGGTTGAGAGCACAATTTAAAAAATTTTGAAAAGTTAAATACATACACAGTTTAGTCCATACATCTAGAACTCTAGTGGGACCAGTTACTTTCACATAATAAATTATTTAAATGTCACCAATGATAAGGCAAGTTTTATTTCATTTATAAAAGATACATTTCACTTTCTACTGCAAACACTAATCTTTTTGTGAAATCACATAATTATGTCTGTATCTCTATTTCTGTCACTTCTACCTCTCTCTCTAATCACCTATTTAATAAAAAAGTACACAATTAGCTTTAGGAGATAGATCTCCTTTTCCCAGAGAAAACTCATGAAAACATTGTACTATTTGTAATACAGATTGCTGAGTATTTCATCAAAGTTCTCCCCTCCCTAATTTATTTTTTAACCTTACCAATATGTAACTTCTTGAGGCTGAGGTCATTGTGTTTGGCTGTTTTAGAATGTGAATGTGTTATCTATTGTGTTGGACAAAGAACATCTTTCCAAACAACATTGTGCATTTTACTGTTAGCTTTTTTACTCCTAGAAATAAAGAATATTACTTACATGAAGGCCCATAATGGCTAAAATGTTAAATGAAAACTAAGCAATAATTCCCTTTATGAAACATAGAAAGAACATTGATAATGAGGAAATTACATTCCCAGCAGCCCAGAGGAATTAAAAGGAAAGGAAAATCTATGAGAATTTTAGTGAATGGCCATACAGATTAAATTCTGTCCTTTACAAACATTGATTCTGACTTTAATGTTCCCACTACTGATTGCTATGTATTAGAAAGGTGCTTGAATGTTAGTGATAACTAAGAAAAAGCTCATGTTAATTTATGAATATAGTGTTGTGCTTACTATTGCTTAGAATATTAACAAACAGGCCTTTATATTTACTGTTGTGAAAATCATAATTTATATTGCTACAGATAAAATTTCAACTCTAATTCTCTTTAAGGTCCTTACACATGTTATAAAAGTACTACAGAATTATAATTGCTATTCCTCTGCAGTCTTCAGAGTTGAAATTACATGAGAGTGAGTGAAAGCAAATCCCTTTATCATAGTATTTATGTAGTGAACCTAAGAAAATGCTGATAAAGTATATAAGAAAATCTCCAAAATCAGATTAAATGGAGATGAGCTTAGTAAAAAGCAAATGAAATTCTTAAGTCATAAAGTTTTGCAAAGTTTTCTCAATAGAAAAGAACTTAAGAACATTTCAAGGCTCAGTATATCATGGAATTGTTTTTCTCTAAAAGAAAATAAATTATATTCACAGAGTTTTTGACTTTCAGTATTATTTTTGGCAACAAAAGCTTTTTGTTTATTTTTGCAATTTTCTATTATTCTGTTTTTATTATTTTTCCTGTGTCAGATTTCCAGATTTTTGAACCCTTGAGTACTGTCACACATTTCTATAAGACAGAAGATGTAAAAAGGCCAAATATCAGATTACTGCTCTTTTTCTGAAATCATTAAGAATGTTGTTTATTACAGTAATGCAACATGTCAGCTTGTTGTGGTTATGTTTCATGAGGACATTCATTGTATTCATGGATTCTTGAGAAAGCTTGACAATTTCAAGAATTTTAAAATTATTATTCTAATACATTCTGAGCAGACTTTGAACCACATATGTGACAAGGTAATGTACAAAAATTGTATTTAAGTGTTGCATAGATTCAAGTCAGGTTCACTTAACATTCAAGTTTTTCTTTTTTTAAGATAGTAAAATGCAACAAAACAAAACAGAACAAAGTCAATCAAAACAAAGCAGCAAAACTGGTACAGAGGAGAATTTGGGACCACCATTCCTGGTGGCTGGGTGCCCACCAAGCCCCCTAGGACACTGAAATAGCCTCCAGAGGTTCTGCGGGCTTCAGTGGTGACCTTCATTCAACCAGAGGAGCCAGGCCTGTGCCGCGATGGGAGCCAGGTCCACACAGTGAGGGGAGCCAAGGCCATGTGAGTCCCAAGAGTGGAGAGTGCAGGAGGTGATTCCCAACACACGCAGGGAAAACTTTGGAACATCACTGCAAACATGGAAATATAGGAAAATGACAAAATGAAAGACCAAAAAGCAATCTCAAACCTCCAGCCCATCCCAAGAAAGACTAGGAGCCATGGACATAGAGGAAAATATTAGTCATACAACTGAAATGCCAAAATGATATCAACTGAAATAAAGAAACAAGTATGGGAAGCTATGAAGTAACTCAAATCAGAAATAATCTCCCAGTTAAAGAATAAATGATAAAAGTAGAGAAAAAAATAATGAACGCATCTAAAGACACAGCTAAAAAATAGAGGAACAAAGCAAAAAGATAGAATCCCCGAATGAACAGTATAAGAAACAAACAGAATACATGAAGCAGATTCAAAGAGATATACAGGAAATCAAAAACTCTATTGAAAGCTGCCAAAGCCACCTAAATGAAACTGAAGATAGAATCTCAGACCTCAAGGATAAGATTGCAGCTAGTAAACAGAAAAGGAAAGATCTTCTAAAAATAACAAGGAATCAGGAAGTAATTCAACAGCTGCAAGATGATGCAAAGAAAAACAACATAAGATTAATAGGGATAAATGAAAAAGAAGTGGACAACACAAATGATATCAAGAGGCTATTTACAGAAGTAATAGCTAAAAATTTCCCAAACATGAGAATAGAAATAACATACAGATTAGTGAAGCATATAGAACTCCAAATAGCCATAAAAAAAATTAAACTACACCCAGACATATAATAATCACCATCCCAGAAATCTAACAGAATATTAAAAGCTGTTAGAGAGAAAAGACAGATCACCTATAAAGGAAAACCTATCAGAATCACAGGAGACTTCTCAACACAAACTATGAAGTCAAGAAGAGTATGGGGTGAAATAGTTCAGATCCTAAAGGAAAATGACTTCCAACCCAGAGTGATGTACCCTACAAAACTGTCCTTCAAAATGGATGGAGAAATAAGACACTTTCATGACAAAGAACAGCTGAAGAACTTCATAATCACCAAATCAAACCTACAAAGAATACTGAAAGACATTCTAGATACACATAGGAAAAAAACACTAAGCAGGACAAACAATTAAACAGAATAGAATTCTAACATACAGCATCAGAAAGATAACATGTCAATGATAAACCAATATATGATAGTTATAACCATTAATGTAAATGGCCTCAATTCACAATTAAAAGAAACAGACTGGCAGAATGGATCAAGAAACAACGTCCAACCTTAGGGTGTCTACAAGAAACTCATCTAACCCAAAAGGAAACTCATAGACTGAAACTCAAAGGATGGAAAACAATACTCCATGCAATAGGAAATTTTTTTTAAAAAAGCGGGGGTAGCTATTCTGTTTGCAGACCATGTGAACTTCAAACCAAGAATGGTCTGAAGAGATAAAAAAGGTCACTACATATTAGTTAGGGGAAAACTGCAAGAGTAAGAGATAACAATTTTAAATATATATGCACCAAATTCCAGATCACCTAGCTACACAAAGCAAGTATTAACAGAAATGAAAAATCAAGTAAGCAATTACACAATTATAACAGGAGACCTTAACATGCCACTGACACAAAGGGATAGATCAACTAGACAGAAAATCAGCAAAGAAATAACAGAACTGAATCATACCTGTGAACAAATGGATTTGATAGATGTATACAGTGTTCCATCCAACAACATCAGAATATACATTCTTCTCAGCAGTACATGGAACATTCCCTAAAATAGACCATATAGTAGCCCATAGAACATATTAAGTAAATGCAAAAGAATTGAAATTATCCCATGCATGTTATCAGATCATAACACCATGAAACTAGAAATTAATGATCAAAGAAAATGCAAAAACCCCACAAACACATGGAAATTGAATAATACACTCTTGAGCAATCAGTGGGTCACAGAGGAAATTAAAGAAGAAATTAAACAATATCTACAAGCAAATGAAAATACAAATACAACTTACCAGAAGCTGTGGGAAGCAATAAAGTGGTCCTCAGAGGAAAACTTATTGCACTGAGTTCCCACATTAGGAAAACAGAATGAACACAAATAAACAACCTGATGCTGCACCTCAAACATCTAGAAAAAGAAGAGAAAGTCAAAAGAAGGGAGGAAATTATAAGGATTAGAGCATAAATTAATGCAATAAAGACTAAGAAAACAATACAAAGAATCAATGAATCAAAGAGTTGGTTCTTTGAAAGAATAAATAAAATTCATAAGCCCCTAGCCAACCTTATTTTTAAAAAAGGAAAGACTCAAGTTCATGCAATACAGAATGAAAAAGGTAAAATCACTACAGACTCTGTGGAAACACAGATCATCAACACCTATTTCAAAAACTTCTACTATCATAGGTTCAATAGCACAGAAGAAATGGACAGATTCCTAGAAACACATGAACCACCAAAGCTGAATCAAGAAAATGTAAAACTGCTGAATAACCCAATTTCTATTAATAAAACTGAAAATGTAATTAAGTCCCTACCAACAAAAAGAGCCCAGGCCCAAACAGATTCACTGCGGAATTCTACAAGAAATACAAAGTAGAATTAATACTAACACTTCTCAAACTCTTCAATGAAATTGAAAGGGAAGCAATTCTCCCTAAGTTATTGCTGGAAGCAAATTTTACTCTAGTAAAAGACCCAACTAAAAAAGAGAACTATAGGCCAATCTCCTTAATGAACATAGATGCAAAAATTCTCAATAAAATATTGACAAACAGGATGCAGAAAATCATCAAGAAGATTATACACCATAACCCAGTGGGATTCATCCCAAGCATGCAGGGATGGTTCAACATACATAAATCAATAAATTCAATCCACCATATCAATAGAACCAAAAGTAAGAATCACATGATAATTACTATAGATGCAGAAAAAGCTTTTAATAAGATCCAACACCCATTCATGATAAGAACCTTACAGAGAATTGGAATAGATGGCCTTTACCTCAGTATGATAAAGGTCATCTAAGACAAACCAACAGCCAGCATCATATTAAGTGGCAAAAAACTGACAGTCTTTACCTTGAAATCAAGCACAAAACAAGGATATCACTTATCACCACTCCTATTCAACATAGTACTGGAAATACTAGCCAGAGCAATTAGATAAGAGAGAGAAATAAAAGGAGCAAAGATAGGAAAAGAAGAAGTTAAATTATCATTATTTTCAGGTGACATGACACTGTACATAGAAGACCCCCAAAACTCCATTGAAAAACTCCTAGATATAATAAATAAATTCAGCAATGTAGCTGGATACAAAGTCAATACTCAAAAATCAATAGCATTCTTATACACTAACAACAAAACCACGGAGAGAGAAATAAGAGAAGCCACACCCTTCACACTAGCATCCAAAAAAAATGAAATACTTAGGAATTAATCTAACGAAAGATGTAAAAGAGTCATAAAGGGAAAATTATAACACCCTGAAAAAAGAAATTGAAGAGGACCTCAGAAAATGGAAAGACATCCCTTGTTCATGGATAGGAAGAATAAATATTGTGAAAATGGCCATTCTGCCAAAGTTGTTATACACATTCAATGCAATCCCAATGAAAATACCACTAACATAACTCACAGATCTAGAGAAATCACTCCTAAAATTCATCTGGAACCAGGAGAGACCTAGAATAGCAAAGGCAATTCTAAGCAGCAAAGCCAAGGCAGGAGGCATCACAATCCCTGACTTGAAGTTATACTACAAAGCTACTGTAATAAAATCAACATGGTACTGGAATAAAAGCAGATCTGAAGATCAATGGAATAAATTAGAAGATAAAACCACAACTACAAACACATTCAACCACCTTATCTTTGATAAAGGGGCCAAACATGTTCACTAGAAGAACAATAGATTCTTCAATAAATGGTGCTGGAAAAACTGACTATCCATATGCTGAAACTAAAACCAGACCCATGTCTATCACCATGTACTAAACTAAAATCTAAATGGATCAAAGTTCTAAATATTAAAACAGAAACAATAGATCCGTTGGAAGACAAAGTAGGTAAAAATATTGAGGACATTGGGGTACGTAGAGAATTCATGAACAAGAACCAAACCACATGGAAATACTTCCCAGAATCAATAACTGGAATCACAACTTATTAAAGAGTTTCTACATGTCAAAAGAAATCTCCAGCATAGTGAAAAGAAAACCCACAAACTGGGAAAAAAATCTTAGTGAACTGTCCCTTAGACAAAGGACTTCTGTCTAAAACTTATAAAGAATTTAAAAAAATCAGACCCCGAAATTCAGAGACCCAATCCAAAGATGGGCATCCGAGATGAACACACAGTTCCCAGATGAAGAAATACAAATGGCAAATAAATACATGAAAAAATGTTCATCATCATTGGTCATTAGAGAAATTAAAATTAAAACCACACTGAGATTCCATCTCACTCCAGAAAGAATGACCAGGATCAAGAAAACTACCAACAACAAATGCTGGAGAGGCTGTGGGGTAAAAGGAACTTTTCTGCACTGTTGGTGGGAGTTTAGACTGGTACAACCACTGTGGAGGTCAGTCTGGAGATTCCCCAAAAACCTGGGATTGGAAGTCCCATATGACCCAGCTATTCCACTCCTCGGCATATTCCCAGTAGAACTGAAAACGTCTTACCACAGTGATATATGTGCACCCATGTTTATAGTGGCACAATTTGTAATAGCCAGATCTTTGAAACAACCTAAGTAGCCATCAACTGAGGATTGGATAAAAAAAAATTCTGGTACTTTTGCACAATGGACTATGACTCAGCTATAAAGAATGATCACATTGAGATATTTATAAATAAATGGATACAACTTGAGTCCACACTCATAAGTGAAATAAATCAAACTCACATTTATAAATACCATATAGTCTCTCTAGTGTAAGAAATGGTACGTAAGATTTTATGGTAATCATGGTTCACTGTTATATTGTTTTGAAGTCTTATAATGTTTTCATCCTTTGATTGGAATGGTTTTATTCTGTTTTGTTTGATCTCATTATGTGTGATGGTTTGAACAGTTACTTTGAAGAAAACAAGACATTATGGTAGCCATTGCTGATTTAATATCATCTTGCTTTGAAGTCCTACCATGCTTTTGTTTTTCTATTACCATTGGTTCTATCATGGTGTATCTTATTGGATTTTAATATGATGGCATAAACAAATTTTTGTATGGAAAATGAAATATTACAGTAGCCATTGTTCATCTTCAGTTATTTGGTTCAGAATGCCTTGTAATACTTTCATTCTTTTAAATGGTTTTATTCTATTTTGCAATGTTTGACATTATTGTGTGTGAAGCTATTTCAACTATTCCAAAGAAAGAAGCATTATGGTAGCTACTGTTAATATCCAATTGTCTTCTTGTGAAGTGCTGTGTTCTGATCTGCTTTGTTCTGTCCTCTTTTGTTTTATTTTCTGTAAAATTAAATTAAAAAATTGGTACAGAACTTCAAAAAGCAGGATACCAGGAAACCAGCATGCTATCATAGTATATTTTACTGTCTTCACAATAGCTGTCCATTTGACTACAGGTCAAGTCTTATTTTCCTCTTCAAGTTTTCATTAGAATTTTGTCATCTCTGATGAGATAATCAATTATCACTGAACTTAATATATTCTTGTCTGAATCCTCATACTATAGCAATCTTTAAATAAAGCTTTATTTTCTGTCTTAAGGTTTTATTGTTTTAAACAAAAATTATAATATTACTTGGCTTAAACCTAGGTCCCTTTAAGGTTTGGCAACAACTTTGAAATTTAATATATTAAAACCATACATGCTTTTTAGAGTTGGTCCCATTATTAATTATATGGTCTTTTGTGTAATGTTTTTATATAACTCTACAATTACAAAATCAATGTTTGGCTAGTATTATTATGAAATAATTTCTAAAAAAATTATGGATATTTGAGGAAAAGAACAATTGGTAACATGTCATCAAAAAGGACACCTCAAGGTCAGCTTTAGCAGTATCATTTTAATGTTTCAGAAGGAAAAGTCATGCCTGTGATATAAATGTCTGAATGTACTTTTAATATGAAATAAGGTGAATAATTAGTGTAAATGATAAGGCTGCCACATCTGTTAAGAAAAAGATACTTTCCTGGGGGTTAGCTACTTTTTAATGTTTATTTTCAAACACAAAATAAGAACAACATTTTTACCACAGGTGTGTATAAATTTGCATAAACTGTGGGATGAAATACCAAAATCATTTTAATAAAGTAAAATTAGGAATACAAGAATTTAGGTTGACTATATAATTATGTTTATCATTTTTGATGACATGAAGCAAACAACTATGTTTAGACATACATCTGTTTCAAATAGCGAAAATAGAGCTGCAGCTAAAATATCACATTCTGAAGAGCAAAACTGTTAGATTTCTCAATGCAGCTATCTATGTCAGGTATTATGATCTTCCATTCTGACTTTAAAAAACAAGACAAAATTTGAAAATACAATAAATTTCATTTATCTTAGTATTGTCTTATTATTTTCAAACATGTTGATGAATGTAAATCATTAAGAAATATATCCATGTGCCCAATAGTTCACACCATCTCATTTACCTGCAGGATGGAGCAGGTTAGGGGTGTGAACCTCAGCCAATACCCTTGTGAGAATTTAACTTTTATGAACTTCCTGTAACCACATAAAGGGACATACAAGGTGAGAATCATATTGTATCCAAAATCAATAGTTATGACATATATGTAAAGAAAAAAACAATGAACTTATCAGAACCATAACACTATGTTATACAGAGGAAAATCATTTTCACCATTTAGAGTTCTATGCATTTCTTGCTTATCAGCCCAAACTTACTTTCAGTACCAGCTTGCTTTTAAAATTAGACTTACATCTTTAAATAAGTTATATCTTAATTTTAGAATTGTTTGTACATGATGCAAACAGATACTTATTGAATTTTCTACAACTGTTTGCATATTTGCTCTCAAGAATTATAAATATTGTTATAAGGATAAAATAAAATATAATTATTTTATTATACTGTAAGGTAAAAATAATCGCAATTTATTTTTTCCACATTTGATGAATATTTGACTTGTTCTTAGTTCTTAATATTGTAATCCACAATATTATAAATACTCTCATACAAATTTCTAGTATACATATAAAAGCATTTTTAAAATATTTCATTTGACCAAGCTCATAAAAACCTATGATGTTTCTTTATGATAATGTTAAAAATAATTACATGTTTTCAGTAAGTGAACTATGAATAGGATTAAAAAATTAACCTTTGAAGATGCATTTAAAATATATTTCTTGCCTGCCCTGCCTCTGGGAACTTAGCAGAAGCCTGCATCAGGGGTAGGCTTCCCAGAACCTCCACCGTAGGCCCGCCCTGCCTCCAGGAACTTAGCCAAAGGCTGCATCAGGGGTAGGCTGCCAGGAAGCTCCATCCAGGGCCCACCCTGCCACCTGAAACTCAGTGCAAGCCCGCCTCACTGGTAGGAACCTACCCAGTGGGACTGGCCTGCCACCAGGAACATTGAGAAGGCATACCCAAGACGGAAAACTACCCTGGGCTGCTACCAATAGGTCCTCCCTCCCACCTGGAACATCAGAAGATCTCAGTGGTATCCAGTTAGTGTGAGAAAATTTGGAACTTTGCTCCCAGGTGGTAAACTTTGGACTACACTGGATTGACTGTATCAATGTGGTGAGTATAGCCCTAAAATAGAGGTGTACAGTGGATCAATAGGGCCAGTAATAAAAACCCCCTCCAACTAGCTGTAAGACTTTGGTGTGTCTGAAAAGAGTGTCTGTGATCCTCTCCTACACATAGAAAACACCAGGCAGAGTGAAAATGACAAAACAAAAAAGCAAAATGCAGTCTCAAACATATAGTTCACCAGAAGCAAGTATAGGAGACATTGAAATAGAGGACCCCAAAAGTAACACACCAGGAATCTCTGAAAAGATAGTGAGTGAAATAAAAAAACAACTGAATCAGGCTATAGAGGAAATCAAATTAGATTTCTCCCATGTAAACATAGAAATAACAACTTTAGTAAAGGAGTTGTTGAATGCAGCTAAAAAAGAACTAGAGAAAAAAGTATATGAGCATGGGAAACTGATTGAAACTTTGAATGAACAATATAGAAAACAAGCAGAATTCATGAAACAAACTCAAAGAGACATCCAAGAAACAAAAAATTCTATTGAAAGCATGCAAAATCGCCTAAAGGAAGCTGAGGATAGGATTTTGGACCTTGAGGACAGGATCACAGTTAGTGATCAAGAAAGGACAGAACTTTTAAAAATAACAAAGCAGCATGAAATGACAGTCCAGAAGCTTCATGATGATGCCAAGACCAAGAATATAAGAATGATGGGCATTAGCGAAGATACAGGAGTGCAGGCAAACAACATACATAAAGTATTTACAGAAATAATAGCAAAGTTTCCCAAACATGGGGAAAGAATCTGAAATGCAGATAAGTGAGGCATATGGAATACCAAACAGACACAGTCAACATAAATCTACACCCAGACACATAATAATTAAGATCTCAGACCTACAGCATAAAAACAGAATATTAAAAGCTGTCAGAGAAAAGACACAACTCCCCTATCTGGAAAGGCCCATTAGAATCATGGCAGACATTTCAACACAAACCCTCAAGTCAAGAAGATCTTGGAGTAAGGTATTTCAAGCCCTGAAAGAAAACAATCTTCAACCCAGACTGATGTATCCAGCAAAACTTTGATTCAAATTTAATGGAGAAACAAGATACTTCCATGACAAAGAACAACTAAAGAAATTCATGTCCACAAAACCAACCCTAGAAAGAGTATTGAAGGACATACTAGACAGAGATAAAAATGACCACAATCCCCAAAGCAACAACAGAAAGAAACCACCAGGTAGGATAAGCAATTAAATAAGCGAAAAAGCAAAAAGAAACAACAGGAACATAACATGGGAAAGTCGAGCCAGTACATATCAGTGATATCCATAAATATAAATGGCCTCAATTCACCTATAAAAAGAAATAGATTGACAGAATGGATCAAGAAACAGGATCCCACAATATGCTGTATACAAGAAACACATCTGACCCAAAAGGAAACTCATAGATTGAAAGTCAAAGGATGGAAAACAGTATTCCATGCAACAGGAACCCAGAAAAAAGCAGGGGTAGCTATTCTATTTGCAGACAATGTGAACTTCAAGCCTAGAATGATTAAAAGAGATAGAGAAGGTCACTACATACTTATTAGTGGTAAAATTCAAGAGGAAAAACTAACAATTATAAATATATATGCACCAAATACAGGAGCACCCAACTATATAAGACAGATACTAATGGACATGAAAAAACAAATACACAAGAATACAATTATAACAGGAGATCTTAACAGCCCATTGTCACAAAGAGATAGACAAACTAGACAAAAAGTCAGCAAAGAAATAACAGAACTGAATCATACCTGTGAGAAAATGGACTTAGTAGACGTTTACAGAGTGTTCCACCCAACCACATCAGAATACACATTCTTCTCAGCTGCACATGGGACATTCTTCAAAATAAACCATATATTATCCCATAAAATATTCTTAAGTAAATACAAAGGTATTGAAATCATACCATGCATAGTATCTGACCATAGTGCACTGAAATTGGTAATTAATGGCAAAAGAAATTGTAAAACCTGCATAAATACATGGAAATTAAATAACAGCCTTTTAAACAACCAGTGGGCTACAGATGAAATTAAATAATAAATAAAACAATACCTACAATTCAATGAAAATATAGAAACAACATACTGTAATCTGTGGGATGCAATGAAAGCAATCTTAAGAGGGAAATATACAGCAGTAAACTGTAATATCAAGAAGACAGAGCAAGCACAAATAAACAACCTAATGCTCCATCTCAAGCATGTAGAAAAAGAAGAGCAAGCTAAACCCAAAGTTCATAGAAGAGAGGAAATTGTAAAGGTTAGAGCAGAAATCAATGCAATTGAAACTAAAAAAACAATACAAAGAATTAATGAATCAAAAAGCTGGTTTGTTTAGAGAATCAACAAAATTAACAAACCCCTAGCTAACCTTATCAAGAGAAAAAAAGAAAAAACCCAAATTCATGCAATAAGAACTGAAAAGGGAGAAATTACTACAGATCCCATGGAAATTCAAAAGATCATGAATACCTACTTTGAAAATCTCTACTCACATAGAGTGGAAAACACAGAGGAAATGGACAGATTTCTTGAAACATATGAACTATCAAAGCTCAACCAAGAAGATATAGCAATTTTGAACAACCCAATATCAACTATTGAAATTGAAAATTAATTAAAAACTTACCAACAAAGAAAAGTCCAGGTCCTGATGGATTCACAGCTGAATTCTACAAGAAATTTAGAGACGATTTGATGCTAGTACTCCTTAAATTCTTCAACGAAATTGAGAAAAAAGCAATCCTCTCTAAATCATTTCTGGAGGCTAGTATTACTCAGATACCAAAACCAGAGAAAGATGCAACCAAAAGAGAACTATAGGCCAATCTCACTAATGAACATTGATGAAAAGATTCTCAACAAAATACTGGCAAATATAATGCAGCAAATCATCAAGAAGATTATACATCATGACCAAGTGGGGTTCATTCCAGGAATGCAGGGATGGTTTAACATACGCAAATCAATAAATGTAATACACCACATCAACAGAGCCAAAAACAAAAACCACATGGTCGTCTCAATAGATGCAGAAAAAGCTTTTGACAAAGTTCAACACATGTTCATGATAAAAACCCTTCAGAAACTTGGAATACACGGCATCTACCTCAACCTTATAAAGGCCATCTATGACAAACCAACAGCCAACATTATACTAAATGGATAAAAACTGAAAGCTTTCACTTTAAAATCAGGAACAAGACAAGGATGTCCACTCTCACCACTCCTTTTCAACATAATTCTGGAAACACTAGCCAGGGCAATCAGACAAGAGAGAGAAATAAAAGGAGTAAAGATAGGAAAGGAAAAAGTTAAATTATCACTATTTGCAGATGACATGATACTCTATATAGAAGACCCCAAAGACTCCATTAAAAGACTGCTAGAGGTAATAAACAAGTTCAGCAGTGTAGCTGGAAACAAAGTCAATGCTCAAAAATCAATAGCATTCCTGTACACAAACAAAAAACTCACTGAGAGAGAAATTATGGAAATATCGCCCTTTACAATAACATCTAAAAAAATGAAATACTTAGGAATCAACCTAACTAAAAATGTAAAAGACCTATATGCTGAAAATTATACTATGCTGAAAAAGGAGATTGAAGAGGATATTAG